>JAODAL010038325.1:0-39357 GCA_025379985.1 Phyllomedusa bahiana
AGCATTTTTACACTTGCATGAGGATTTCCGAACTTGGAAAAATTGTGTAACACAATTTTGGGGAAGTTTTTTTTTCCAGGTTTCCCATGAAAAAATTAAACATTTTCAGCTAAAATTGCAGATTATTGGGAAAAAATATAAAAAATTTTTCAGAGCCTAACGCAAAAAAAAATTTGTGAAACACCTGTGGGGTCGATATAATCACTACAACCCTGTATATATTCCTTAAGGGGTGTAGTTTCCAATATGGAGTCAAATTTGGAGTCAAAATGGAGTCAAAAGGGTCTAGTTTCTTAGATGGGGTCATTTATGAGGGTGTATAACATACAGGCCCCTCAAAGCCACGTCAGAACTGGGATGGTAGCTAAAATCTATGCAAATTCTTTTGAAAATGTGAAAAATTGCTACTATATTTATAAGCCCTTAATGGTGGTTAAAAACATTTAAAAAATGAGGCCAACCTACAGTAGACTTATGGTAAAATGCTAGTTATAAACTATTTTGAGTGGAATAAATATCTGCCCTTACACGCAGACATTTTTGAACTTTGAAAATTGCAAATCTTTTTCAAATTTTCATGATCTTTTGATATTTTTCACAAATAAAAAAGGACTTTTGGACCAAAATTGTTACTAACTTAAAGCACAAATGTGTCACGAGAAAACAAATCTCTGAATCACATGGATAGCTAAAAGTGTCAAAAAGTTATTCTCACTTTAAATGACACATGTCAGATTTTAAAACCGGGCTCTGTCAGGAAGGTCAAAACGGGCTCCAGGGGTAATTTGTCAATGACATGGTAATAATCTGGTCAGGCACTAGGGAAGATTTTGATAGCTTCATTGAGTATATTAAGATCAATAATATGAAAAATGAGTTTCACTTCAAACTTTGGGAATAAGGAGGTAGAATTTTTGGATGTAATTATCAAAATCTCAGATGACAGGATAGTAACAAAGGTTATCGAAAACCCTAATGGCACTAAACTCTCTGTTACATTGTGATAGTTTTTGCACATATAAACATATAAAAACTGATCTTCCATATGGCAATTTTTGAGATTGAAAAGGAACAATAAATGGGAAAATTCAGACTTCTTGGAACAATCAATGGGAAAGAAGGATAGGTTACGAGTTAGAGGCTACAGTGATAAGAAACTACAACGGCATTCAATAGAGCATTAAAACAGGACAGGAATAAAGTAATTTGCGGAAAACTGAAAAAACAAAGGGTGGAAAGATGTATTTTTCTTTTCAATATAATCCCATTGCTGACCATATTAAACAGACTATATGTTGCTACTGGCCCATTTACTTGAGAATGATAAAAACATAAAGAAAAAAACGCAACATAACCCCTTTATATCTTTTAGACAGCCCTAAATAATTAAGAGATGTATTAGTTACGAGTAAAATAGAATAATTGTTTAAAAAAATTATTATCACGGGGTAATCATAAATGTGGACACTGTTCATATTGCAAATATATGGAGGAAAGTAAAATATTGAAATTAGGCAGTGTAGAACATAAAGTTGATCATTTTATAACATGCAGGTCCAACTTTGTGGTTTATGTAATTTTGGTACCCATGTAAACTTTTCCCTATATGGGTAAAATGATTAGACCTTTTTATTCAATTGAATTAGAAAACCCATATTTATTCATTAAAAACAGGCAATGGAGCTCCCAGATTCATTGCCCATATGAGAGAAGCTCATAGTAAACAACCTAGAAGGGGTTAATTTTGCAGGGATTACAACATATTTCCACTTCATTGAATGGCATAAACATAAATAAACATATAAATTATTACAATTTTGAGGCAAAATGGATTCTTCGCAAAGAACGCTGGACCTTTAGGATTAAACAATTGCAATGGTCTATCATCCTTTTTATAGAAATATTGTTATATGTATACATGTTTTTTTAATTATGAATGTTTGACAGGGTAGCGGGTTTTTAAAGGCGTGATGACACAATCTCCCATTGGGCTTAGAGGAAGCGTTACCACACGGGGAAACGGCTGTTGCCTTTGCATCTCTTCATTTTAATCCCATGTGGCCCGTATTTTGTATTCTACAAGGTGATAATAAATAGATGTTACAACGTACGCTGGTGAGTGCCGTGGATCTACACTCTTTCTATATTTGGATTTCATTGCATTGTCTCTCTTTTTCTACTGAGCACCACTATGTCAAACAAGTACAAAGGTGACAATAACTAACTAACAACTGGTACAGAGAAAGAGGGCCCTGCCCATGAGGGCTTAGGGCATGTCCCCACTGCACGGGTTTTCGGCCCGTTTTTTTAAAGCCGGTTTGGGGTTTTTTCAGACCGCCTGAAAAACCGGCCGAAAATGAGCACAATTGTGCTCTATGGAAAACCTGTCAGCGGGTCCCCCTGCACGGGTTTTCCGCCCGGTGGTTTTGTCGCCAGTGGACCGGCGACAAAACATTGAACATGCACAATTTTCCGTCCGGTTTCCGGACGGAACATGTGCATCTCAATGAGAGGGGGGAGGGCTGTTCTCCGCTCATCGTGGAGAAAAGCCCCCCCCCCACCCCCCCGCGGCCCTTTGGGACGCCCGCAAAACAGGCAAATACCGGCCGCCAACCCGGCGGTTTTTTGTCCACTGCCGTGTGAACGGCCCCTTACAGTCTACTGCAAGGAGGAAAGAGGGCAGAAGGTGAGGGGCAGATATGTTTTGTGGGTGGAGTAGTGCAACAGGGTTTATTGTTATTTATAGGCAATCCTGAAGAGATGGGTTTCAGGTTACCTTTGAGGTTAGTGAGTGTGGTGAGTTACGGTAGTGGTTTTGGGGGCAGTAGGTTCCAGAGTGTGGGTGAAGCATGGGAGAAGTCTTGGAGGTGATTATCTGAAGAGCTGATAAGAGGAGGCAGAGAAGAAGTTCCTGTGGGGACAGATTTTGCATGAGGGGGGGTATCAGAGATTAAAGAGTCTATCACCTCCACACAAACACCAAAATTTTAAAGTAGATAAATTAAAAAGACTTTTTTCAAATACATGCATTGAAATCCAGAGGTTTCCCTCAGATTACAGGGAAACATTTTTTACTTTCACTTTGAAACCTGGGGATCCTTATAAATCTTTGGGAATAAAAACTGTGCGGGAGGATGAGTTCTCACTACATAGGGGGATAGCAGCACAGCACCCCAAAGGGGAATGTCCCCACGGCACGGGTTTTTTCCCCCGGTTTTGCAAAAAAGAGCAGAAGGGGCGCTAGGAAAAAACCCGTGCAGCAGTCCCCACTGCCCCTTTTTTTCCCGCCCGGGTTTTTTTTCCCCCTGGGCCCCCAGAAAAACATTGAGCATGCACATTCTTCCGCCCGGGTTTCTGGATGGAATATGAGCACCAAGTGAAGGGGGGGGGCCCTTTTTTTCTCCGCTCATCGCGGGAAAAAACCCGCCCCCCCCAACCGCGGCCCGGGGCCTGCAAAAATGGAAATATCGGTCGCAAAACCGCCCTATTTGTCACTGCCGTGAAAAACGGCCCATAAGGCTGGTCTAAAAAAAAGCGACCTGAAAGCCAAATTTAAACCTGAGTTTTCTGCCCCCCTGCCTGTCAAAAGCAGCTGAAAAAACGGCAGTTTTATTGCTGCGATTTGCGTGTTTTTTTTACCTTATTTTTTGCTTGTCTCCAACCCTGGTTTTCAATGTATACATAAATTAAGCCATTTTGGATTAACCCCCCCAAAAAAAGGGGGGAAAAAAACACATATTGCATTTATATGTAACTTGTAGTCGTTTTTGGTTTTTGGGCGCTAGTAAAATTTTCTTTGGGTTTTTTTACCAAAAATACTTTTTTTTTCGGGTTTTGACCCCAAAATCCCTTTTTTTACGGGGTTTGCACAAAAAAACTTTTTTTATTGTTTTGGGACAAAAAAAGTTTTGTTGCTTTGCCCCTAAAAATCTGTTTTTTTTTACGGGGTTTTGGGCATATAAAGTTATTGCTTTTGCCTAAAATCTGTTTTCTTCGGGTTTTACCTAAAAATCTTTTTTTTTTTTCGGGTTTTGGCGTAATAAAGTTATCTCGCTTTTGACACTAAAAATACGTTGTTTTTTTACGGGTTTTGGGGTAAAAAATTTATGCCAAAATCTTTAAGGAAATAGATTTTTAGCGACAAAACGAGAAATTTTTAATAGCGCCAAAATCCATAAAATACGAATTTTAGCACTAAAACCTTAAAAAGGGTTTTTTTCCCAACAAAACAAAAAAATTTTTTAGCATAAAAATCCTAAAAAACGTATTTTATCCCAAAAAGCAAGTAACTTTAATAGTCCCCAAAATCTGTTAAAAAAATTATTTTAGTGTTAAACACCGTAAAAAAAAAAAAGTATTTTAGCGCCAAAAAACGTAAAAAAATTTTTTTAGCAACAAAAGGGAGAATTTTATAGTGTCAAAATCTGAAAAAACAAACATTAGGGCCCCAAAAATCCGTAAAAAAGCGTTTTTTTTTTAGCATCACAAGCGAGAATTTTATTAGTGTAAAAATCTTCCAAGAAAAGGATTTTGCCCCAAAAAATCCTTAAAAAAAAAAGTATATTTAGCGTCATTAAAGCAAAATCTTGAATTGCAAAAAAAAAGTTAGCGGCAAAAACATGATCACTTTATTAAAATGGTCCAACGAGGACATTTATGCAAAATTAAAAAAATGAAAAATTTAACCCCCAAATAAGGGGACAAATTTTCCTGGGGGGGTTTTTTCATTGAAAAATTGCAGAAAAAAGTGTCCCGCTTTCCCATAACTCCTGTAGAAAAATTTTCTGCCCGACCTGGGTTTTTTTTGAACATTTGAAAAAAAGACGACCATGAAAAAAACGAGCAAAAAAAAGAAGCCATTGGGGGGCAGCAGGACGATTTTACAATACAAGTCTATGGGGGGATGTTTTCAGTATTTTTTTTGTGTTTTTTGAAAATGAAAAACACAGTGAAAATGAAATTTTTTCTGTGCAGTGGAGACAGAGCCTAAGGAAACAGTGTGACAGAGTTTACCTGTTGCTTCAGCCTCCTCTCCCAAAGCACACAGACATCTGTATTAGGGCTTGTTCACATGGAGTTTACACTCATGTGAATGCTGCTGCGTGTTCGGCATAGACATCAGTGAATCTCTCTGTTATTTGTTTGGATCCGTCTTGAGGACCGACAGTGCGGACCCCAAGACGTATCCTAAAAGCGCTTCTAACACGGAGTGTAAACTCCGTGTGAACAAGCCCTTATACCTGCTGCGTGTGTGCACATGATGAGGACTTACAGGCTCCCCCTGCACTGTGGACTCTCCCAGCTCAGGAGCCTACAACTGTCATCACAGTCATCCATCAAGCTGCCATGTGCCAACTTGGCTCGACTTCAGAGCTGTCTTAAAGGGCCAGCACTTTTTTTAAAAACTGAATTACAGGTGAAAAGCTTTGGTTTTCCTAATGTGTTTTCTAGAATTAAAGTACTAAAAAACTTGCATGTACAAAATAGCTGTTAAAAAAATTCCTCTGAATTGTACAAGGGAGGTACAGGAAAACTTGACCAGATGTAGGTTATTCAGAGGACATGGAGTATGGAGCACGGACAGAGAACAAAGTACAGAGACCATTTCCTCCAGCACGTTGAGTAAAATGGAAAAAGAATGCCAAGATAAAGGGCACCTGGGTGTAACAGGAGCGTTAACCACCAGTATTTCCAAGTGAAGCTCAATTGGTCCACACTCATACGGAGGACAAGCTGCTACCCAGGTATTGACTGTGTACTGAGGAAGGCTGGAGTTCTCACACTTCTGCTTCCGCACTCTGCTTCAGCACGACAGTTTTCGTTGCTGCGTCATCAGGGCATTTTAACCTGCGTGTTAATAGATGACGGACGCCAGCCTGGGCTTTCACCGCACCCACTGTAACTCCGGCCCTGGGTCATGCTGTGGCCCAGGACAGGTATAGTCAATGTCCAGTGAAACTAAAATGGTGGTTGAAAGACTCCTTTTTCCGGCACTTTTTAAATGTGGGGGTCAGACAGGTTTAATGGTCATACTGTGGCCCAGGACAGGTATAGTCAATGTCCTGTGAAACTAAAATGGTGGTTGAAAGACTCCTTTTTCCGGCACTTTTTAAATCTGGGGGTCATGCAGGTTTGGGGCTCATGCTGTGGCTCAGGACAGGGATATTCAATGTCCAGTTCAAGTAAGATGATGGTTCAAATCATACTGCCTTCTGGCACTTTTCAATTTGTGGGTGATGCAGGTTTAAGGGTCAGGCTGTGGTACAAGACAGGGATAGTGAATGGTCTGTGACTTTTTTTCTGTGACTTTTATAACCTAAGTGTGTTGCCTAAGATGTAGCACGTATCCATTTGACTGTTGTGGATGTTAATTTCAGCTTCTCCAGCCTTGATTGGGTGTAATAATGAAGGTGTTGTTGCTCTCCCATAGACTTTAATGGTCATCGCTCATAATCGACGCTCACTATCGAAAAACCTTATCGATAGCGGCCGACTATCGACTATCGATCGATCTCGATAGCCAACGCAATCGCTCAACACTACTCTCAGACTATTGCGACGCCAAAACGTGTTTTCTTTTTTAATTAAAGTTTTTTTATTGTGTAAAAGCAGTAAAACATAAAAAAATACAAATTTGGTATTGCTGTAATCGTATCGACCTGCTGAGTAAAGCTAGGATGTCATTTATGCCGCACAGTGACCGCTGTGAAAAATAAAAATAAAAAACGCTACCAGGATTACTGTATTTTGTTCAAAATGCCTCACAAAAACCTTAATAAAAAGTGATCAAAACGTCATAGGCACCCCATAATGGTACCATTAAAAACATAAACTCATCTAGCAAAAAATAAGCCTATAATCAGCTCCATATACAGAAAAATAAAAAAGTTATGGCTGTCAGAATAGGACAACATAAAAACGCAATTTTTTATTAACTCATTTCTATTGTGTAAAAGTAGTAAAACATAAAAAACTGTTTAAAATTTATATCCTTGTAATTGTACCGAACCGCATAGTAAAGTTATCCTATCACTTATTCTGTACGGTGAACGCTGTAAAAATGAAGCCCAAAAAACAATGGCGGAACTGCTTCCCACCCCCCCATTTTCAAGGCCCTATGCTAAAGAACTACCAAACACCTGCGCAATACACTCCTAGATGAGATCCCTGAGGGGTGTTGAATCCAAAATGGGGCATCTTCTGGAAGGTTTCACCTGTTCTAGTACTTTGGGGGCTTTGCAAATGCGACATGGCACCTACCAAAATCTGCGTTCCAGAAGGCGAATAGCGCTCCCTCCCTTGTACGCCCTGTCATGCGCCCAAACAGCAGTTTACACTTGCATGTAGGATATTGCCGAACTTGGAAGAAATTGTGTACCACAATTTGGGATGCTTTTTTTCCAGTATTCCATGTAAAAATTAAACATTTTCAGCTAAAATTGCAGATTATGGAAAAAAATATTTTCATAGCCTAACGCAAAAGAAATTTGTGAAACACCTGTGGGGTCGATATAATCACTACAACCCTGGATTTATTCCTTAAGGGGTGTAGTTTCCAATATGGAGTCAAATTTGGAGTCAAAATGGAGTCAAAAGGGTCTAGTTTCTTAGATGGGGTCATTTATGGGGTATCTAACATACAGGCCCCACAAAGCCACGTCAGAACTGGGCTGGTCCCTAAAAAATAAATTTTGCAAATTTTCTTGAAAATGTGAAAAATTACTACTAAATTTCTAAGCCCTTAATGTGGTTAAAAAACATTTAAAAAATGAGGCCAACCTACAGTAGACTTATGGTAGATGCTAGTTATAAACTATTTTGAGTGGAATAAATATCTGTCTTACACGCAGACATTTTTGAACTTTGAAAATTGCAAATCTTTTCAAATTTTCATGATCTTTTGATATTTTTCACAAATAAAAAATGACATTTTGGACCAAAATTTGTTTCTAACTTAAATCACAAAGTGTAAAGAGAAAACAATCTCTGAATCACATGGATAGCTAAAAGTGTCAAAAAGTTATTCTCACATAAAATGACACATGTCAGATTTTAAAACCGGGGCTCTGTCAGGAAGGTCAAAACTGGCTCCAGCGGTAAGTTGTCAATGACATGGTAATAATCTGGTCAGGCACTAGAGAAGATTTTGATAGCTTTTTTGAGTATATAAATATTAATAATATGAATATGAGTTTCACTTCAAACTTTGGGAATAAGGAAGTAGAATTTTTGGATGTAATTATCAAAATCTCAGATGACAGGATAGTAACAAAGGGTTATCGAAAACCTAATGGCACTAACTCTCTGTTACATTGTGATAGTTTTTGCACATATAAACATATAAAAACTGGTCTTCCATATGGTCAATTTTTGAGATTGAAAAGGAACAATACTGAATATTCAGACTGCTTGGAACAATCAATGGAACGAAGGATAGGTTACGAGTTAGAGGCTACAGTGATAGGAAACTACAAGCGGCATTCAATAGAGCATTAAAACAGGACAGGAATAAAGTAATTTGCGGAAAACGGAAAAAACAAAGGGTGGAAAGATGTATTTTTTCTTTTCAATATAATCCCATTGCTGACCATATTAAACAGACTATATGTTGCTACTGGCATTTACTTGAGAATGATAACACATAAAGAAAAAAACGCAACATAACCCCATTATATCTTTTAGACAGTCTAAATATTTAAGAGATGTATTAGTTACGAGTAAAATAGAATAATTGTTTGAAAAAAATATTATCACAGGGTAATCATAAATGTGGACACTGTTCATATTGCAAATATATGGAGGAAAGTAAAATATTGACATTAGGCAGTGTAGAACATAAAGTTGATCATTTTATAACATGCAGGTCCAACTTTGTGGTTTATGTAATTTGGTACCCATGTAAACTGTTCTATATAGGTAAAATGATTAGACCTTTATTCAATTGAATTAGAGAACATATTTATTCATTAAAAACAGGCAATGGAGCTCCCAGATTCATTGCCCATATGAGAGAAGCTCATAGTAACAACCTAGAAGGGGTTAATTTTGCAGGATTACAACATATTTCCACTTCATTGAATGGCATAAACATAAATAAACATATAAAATTATTACAATGTGAGACGAAATGGATTCTTCGCAAAGAAGCGCTGGGACCTTTAGGATTAAACAATTGCAATGGTCTATCATCCTTTTTATAGAAATATTGTTATATGTATACATGTTTTTTAATTATGAATGTTTGACAGGTGTAGCGGAGGATTTAAAGGCGTGATGACACAATCTCCCATTGGGCTTAGAGGAAGCGTTACCACACGTGAAACGGCTGTTGCCTTTGCATCTCTTCATTTTAATCCCATGTGGCCCGTATTTTGTATTCTACAAGGTGATAATAAATAGATGTTACAACGTACGCTGGTGAGTGCCGTGGATCTACACTCTTTCTATATTTGGATTTCATTGCATTGTCTCTCTTTTTCTACTGAGCACCACTATGTCAAACAAGTACAAAGGTGACAATAACTAACTAACAACTGGTCCAGAGGGAAAGAGGGCCCTGCCCGTGAGGGCTTAGGGCATGTCCCCACTGCACGGGGTTTTCGGACGGTTTTTCCGGCGGTTTGCGGTTTTTCAGACCGCCTGAAAAACCGGCCGAAAATGAGCACAATTGTGCTCTATGGAAAACCTGTGCAGCAGTCCCCACTGCACGGGTTTTCCGCCCGGCGGTTTTGTCGGCGGCGAAACGGCGACAAAACAGTGAACATGCACAATCTTTCGTCCGGTTTCCGTCCGGAACATGTGCATCTCAATGAGAGGGGGGAGGGCTGTTCTCCGCTCATCGCAGAGAAAAGCCGCCCCCCCCTCTCCCCCCGCGGCCGTGGGGACGGCCGCAAAACAGGACAAATACCGGCCGGCAAACCGGCCGGTATTTGTCCACTGCCGTGTAAACGGCCCCTTACAGTCTACTGCGAAGGAGGAAAGAGGCAGAAGGTGAGGGGCAGATATGTTTGTGGGTGGAGTAGTGCAACAGGGTTATTGTTATTTATAGGCAATCCTGAAGAGATGGGTTTTCAGGTTACCTTTGAGGTTAGTGAGTGTGAGTGAGTTACGGTAGTGTGTTGGGGCAGTGAGTTCCAGAGTGTGGGTGAAGCATGGGAGAAGTCTTGGAGGTGATTATCTGAAGAGCTGATAAGAGGAGAGCAGAGAAGAAGTTCCTGTGGGGAGCAGAGATTGCATGAGGGGAGGTATCTAGAGATTAAAGAGCATCTATCACCTCCACACAAACACCTAGAATTAATAGTAGATGAAATTATAAGACTTTTCTCAAATACATGTCATTAGCAATCCAGAGGATTTACCTCAGTATTACAGGGAAACAGGTTTTACTTTCACTTTGTAACGCATGAGATCCTTATCAATCTGTTGGGAGATACCAACTGTGCAGGAGGAGCTGAGTCTCTCACTACATACGGTATAGCAGGCACAGCACACTAAGGGCATGTCCCCACGGCACGGGTTTTCGGCCGGTTTTGCAAAAAATGAGCAGAACGGGGCGCTATGGAAAACCCGTGCAGCAGTCCCCACTGCACGGTTTTTCCGCCCGGCGTTTTTTTTCCACCCGTGGGCCGCCAGAAAAACATTGAGCATGCACATTCTTCCGTCCGGTTTCTGGATGGAATATGAGCATCTCAACGTGAAGGGGGAGGGCTTTTCTCCGCTCATCGCGGAGAAAACCCGCCCCCCCAACCGCGGCCGTGGGGACGGCTGCAAAACAGTGGAAATATCGGTCGCATAAACCGACCGGTATTTGTCACTTGCCGTGAAAACGGCCCATAAGGCTGTGTCTACAAAAAGCGACCTGAAAGCCAAATACTAAACACTGAGTTTTCTGTCCCCTGCCTGTCAAAAGCAGCTGAAAAAACGGCAGTTTATTGCTGCGATTTGCGTGTTTTTTACCTGTATTTTTTGCTTGTCTCCAAGCCTGGTTTTCAATGTATACATAAATTAAGCCACTGGATGTAACTCCACCCTACAAAAGAGGATGGAAAGCACATATTGCATTTATATGTAATCTTGTAGTCGTTTTATGGATTTTGGCGCTAGTAAAATTATCTTGCTTTTGTAGCCAAAAATACTTTTTTTTACGGATTTTGACCCAAAGTCCATTTTTTTTACGGATTTTGGCACTAAAATACTTATTTTTATTGATTTTGGCACAAATAAAGTTATGTTGCTTTTGCCGCTAAAAATCTGTTTTCTTACGGATTTTGGGACATATAAAGTTATGTTGCTTTTGCCACTAAAAATCTGTTTTCTTACGGATTTCGACACTACAATACTTTTTTTTTTACGGATTTTGGCGCTAATAAAGTTATCTCGCTTTTGACACTAAAAATACTTTGTTTTTTTACGGATTTTGGTGCTAATAAATTTATTGCCAAAATCTGTAAGAAAAAAGGATTTTTAGCGACAAAAGTGACATAACTTCAATAGTGCCAAAATCCGTAAAAATACTAATTTTAGCACTAAAATCCGTTAAAAAGGTGTATTTTTGACAACAAAAGCAAGATAAATTTATTAGCATCAAAATCCGTAAAAAACGTATTTTAGTGCCAAAAGCAAGATAACTTTAATAGTGCCAAAATCCGTAAAAAAAATTATTTTAGTGTTAACATCCGTAAAAAATAAAAGTATTTTAGCGCCAAAAAACGTAAAAAAAAATTATTTTTAGAAACAAAAGGGAGAAATTTATTAGTGTTAAAATCTGTAAAAAAAAAACAAACAAAAAATGTTTGCGCCAAAATCCGTAAAAAAGCGTATTTTTAGCATCACAAGCGAGAACTTTATTAGTGTCAAAATCTTCCAAGGAAAGGATTTTGGCGCCAAAATCCTTTAAAAAAAAAGTATATCTAGCGTCATTAAAGCAAAAATCTTGAATTGCACAAAAAACGTTAGCGGCAAAAACATGATCACTTTATTACAAATGGTCCGAACGAGGACACTTGTATGCAGAATTGAAAAAAAGTGTAAACTTTAACACCCACAATAGGAGGGAGGACTCTCCTGGGTGGGTTTTCAATGAAAAATTGTGGCAAAAAGTGTGCAGCGCTTTCCATAGACTCCTGTAGTAAATTTTCTGCCCTTCTCTAGCGTTTTTTAGAACATGTTGAAAAAGACGACCAGTGAAAAAAACGAGCAGAAAAAAGAAGCTCAGTGGAGACAGCAGGACGATTTTACAATACAAGTCTATGGGAGATGTTTTCAGTAGTTTTTTCAGTGTTTTTAGAAAATGAAAAACACTGTAAAAATGAACTTTTTTCTGTGCAGTGGAGACAGAGCCTAAGGAAACAGTGTGACAGAGTTTACCTGTTGCTTCAGCCTCCTCTCCCATAGCACACAGACATCTGTATTAGGGCTTGTTCACACGGAGTTTACACTCATGTGAACGCCGCTGCGTGTTCGGCATAGAAAGCAGTGAATTTCACTGTTAATTGTTTGGATCTGTCTTGGGGACCGACAGTGCGGACCCCAAGACGGATCCTAAAAGCGCTTCTAACACGGAGTGTAAACTCCGTGTGAACAAGCCCTTATACTGCTGCTGGTGAGCACATGATGTGGACTTACAGGCTCCCCCTGCACTGTGGACTCTCCCAGCTCAGGAGCCTACAACTGTCATCACAGTCATCCATCAAGCTGCCATGTGCCAACTTGGCTCGACTTCAGAGCTGTCTTAAAGGGCCAGCACTTTTTTTAAAAACTGAATTACAGGTGAAAAGCTTTGGTTTTCCTAATGAAGCCTATTTGAGAAAGTGTTTGTATCTTAGTCTTCTGTTACTTCATGAGGTTTCTCTGAAGGTGATAGGTACTCTTTAAGGCAGAAATGAATGGAGGGGAGAGGTTATGAAGAGCCTTGTAGGTCAAAGTTATTAACTTGAACTGGATTCGCTGGGCAATGGGTAGCCAGTGAAGGGATTGGCAGAGAGGAGAGGCAGAGGAGTAGATAGGAGAGAGGTGAATCAGATAGGCATCAGAGTTATGGATGGATTGGAGGGGAGTGAGGGTGCTAGATGGGAGGCTACACAGAAGGATGTTGTCTAGGTGGGAGATGATGAGGGCATGGACAAGCATTTTTGTACTTTCAAAGTTAAGGAATGAGTGGATTCGGGAGATATTTTTTTTAGGTGGAAACGGCAGGCAGAGATAAGGGTTTGGATGTGCGGTTTGAAGGACAGATTGGAGTCAGAGGTTATCCCAAGGATGGGTGTGATAGCTTCATGTTTAAAGGAGGAAGGAAAGGTGCCAGAGGTTAATGATAGTTTGAAGAGATGGGCAAGGGCTGGGATGATAACAGTACTAAGGTCATGGATGAGGTGGGATGACGGTGGGTCAAGACTACAGGTAGTGAGGTTGGATTTGGACAGTAGAGAGAAAAGCTTGTCATGATTGACAGTAGAGAAGCAAGTGAGGGGGGGAATAGTGATGAGCAGGTGTAGAGGTTGGCTGTGGAGACTACAGGAAAAGAGGTAGGCGGAGGGGACTGTGGGGTGAAGCTTTGTCTGATGAGATTGATCTTATTTAGGAAGTGAGTGGCGATATCATCTGCTGATAAGAGAAATGAGGGAGAAGGTGCTGGTGGATGTTGGAGAGAGTTGAAGGTGTTAAAAAGTTGTCTGGGGTTGAGAGACAGGGAGGTTATGACCGTGGTGACGTACTCCCGTTTGGCAGTGTTGAGTGCAGATTTAAATGTATGTAATGATTGTTTGTATGAAGTGAGGTCCTCAGTGGACCGGGTTTTCTTCCAGCGGCATTCAGCAATTCTGGACGCTCACCTCAGCTGTTTGGTGGAGTCTGTGCGCCAAGGTTGTCTGTTAATTTTGCGTGTTCTTTTTTGTATGAGAGGGGCAATGGAGTCAATAATGGAGGTGATTGTGTTGTTGTAGAAAATAATAGCTGCGTCTGGGTCAGCAAATAATATGGTAGAGAGGGGAGCAAGAGAGTCAGAGAGAGTGCGAGGGTTAAGGCTTTGTAGGTTTCTGCGAGGGAGCAGTAGATTTGGGGTGGGGGAACAGGTGGAGTGGAAGTGGTGGAGAAGGTAAGCCGGTTGTGGTCAGAGATGGGGAAAGGAGAGTTTGAAAGCGTATGTCCCTTTTTATGAGTGGCTCCAGAGGTCCACTGGGAGAGGCCGAAGGAAGAGGAGGAGTGACAAGAGTTTGTTAGTAGTGGAGTGGGGTGTATCGATGGGGATGTTGAAATCTCCCATGATAATAGTGGGGATGTCAGTGGAAAGAAAGTGGAGGAGCCAGGAAGCGAAGTGGTCAAGGAAGGTGGTTGCAGGGCCTGGGGGTTGGTAAACAACATTTCTCAATTTATCGTAGGCTTAGATACTGGTTGCAGTTTTAGCAGCGGCATATGCAGGTCCCCACCTGCTAAATACCCATTCACGGTTATGCAATTATGCCATCTGCTCATAGGATATCTTTATCCAATAATATTTTTTAATATAAAAATTAAGGGGCAAAAACCCCCAAAGTGTTTAAAAATTGCCACTTCCCTTAAAAAAAGAAAGCTTTAAAGACACATGTCAAAACCCCGCCCAATTTCCCTGATACATTTCCCGGGATTCCCAGCCCCGAGTCCAGGGGGAATTTATGGCTTAACCCCCGGGGATCTCGTGCTTTCGGGGTCCCCCTCAAACATCCAAAAGCTTTACCGCCGACCCGCCGCTGTTGATTCGTCCCCCCAACCCTCCCCACCGGATCACCCACGTTTCGGGGGTCACCCCCCCCTTTTCCCGCCAAAAAAAGGGGGGGTGACCCCCCCAAACGGGCGCCCTTTACCGCGGGGAAGGTCCGGACGAAACAACAGCCAGCTTTTCGGCAGGGCCAACTCTGAAATTCCTTTTTTAGAGACACCCCAAAAAACGGAATTTCCGGCTCCGCCAAAAGATTCCCCCTGGGACTCGGGGGTCCGGGAAACCCCGGGCCCGTAAACCCTGGATTGGGAGGTTTGACATAGTTCATTAAGACTTTCTCTTTTTTTAAAAAATTTTCAAATTACACTCTATGGGGTTTTGCCTAATATATAAAAAATAAATATTTTTTGGATAAAGATATTTCCCAATGAGCAGATGGCCCTAATTGCATAAATGAATGGGTTTTGGGAAACAACAAACCACTTGGAGGTTTTGGGGGGGGGAGTAGATGCAGACAAGTGTACCTCCCCAAAAGGGGGGGGAGGGTGAGGGAAAAGGGAAGTGGAATGGGGACAAAAAGGGGCAGGGATCCGAAACCTCCACCCCTGTTTCCTGCCAGGGCGAGGGTTGGGGAAAAATGAAAACCCGCTGAAAGAGATGCAGCAGGGGAGCTTGGTCCCGAAAAAGGGGCAAAGGGGGGTTTTGGGGGGGTTTTGGGAAGAAAGGCTTAATGCTGGGAAGAGGTGAAGAGTAGAGGCAAATGTGAGGGGAGGATAGACAGCAAGATATTGGAAAAACCTTACCCAGTTTTGGGTGTCTGAAGGGTAGTAAAGGAATTTTTAGAATAGGGGGGCCAGTGAAAGAAAGTGGAAGAGGTGCACATTGGGGGGGGGGGCGGAAGTTCCGAAGTTTAGGGGAAGGCCCGGAAAAAGTTTTTGGATTTTTTTCCCCTAAGTTTTTTTTTTTTCTTGGGGTTTTTTATTCTTTTGGTTTTTTTAAATTCTGGTAATTAATTTTTTTTTGGTTGTCAAAACCTTTTTTTTTATTTTTTAAATTTTGCACCAAATTTTTTCCAGGTTTTTTTGAATTACCTAGTTTGTTATCCTCATAATGACAGGGGCCAAAACCTAGCCTACATCAGTTACCAAAGGGGTTTTAACGAGGTGGGGGGAGGGATTGTTATGACAAAAAAGAGATTTTGCAAGTGATAAAAAGGTTTAACATTTTTTGGAAAATCCCTTTTTACAGTAAAAATGCCCGACCCGACAAAAATTATTATAAAACCCAAAATCATAAATTTTTAATATAAACAAAAGGAACGGATTTAACAGTTTCAAATGGAAGGGAAAATTGGGTGGGGGTTTTTGGTCCCACATAGATTCATATCTGTAACAAAAAGAAGAAGAAGCTTTTAGATGGGAAAATCACTTTTCCCTTTTGATTCCATTCCAAAGCATAATGCAACATTTTTGGTATTAATTCTGATGGGCCCCCCCAAATTTATGTAAATTTCACCTTTTATGGATATTGCACAAAAGACCCCGGAAAAGTCCGCAATTTTAAAGAATAGCAGGCCAAGGTGTATTTTTGGGGTGGAGGGGCTGGGCCCCCCAAAATTTTTAGCCACTTCCATAAAAAAAAACCTAAGAAAAACAGAGAATTTCGGGAAGTGGGGGGGGGAAAAACACGATGGGGGAAGAAATTAACCCTTTGCCTCTTATATTTCTGTGCAAACTTTGGGGGGCAAGTAGTCAGCAAATCAAGTTTTCAGTGCAGAGTTTAGTGCCGTTCGAATTGGGGGAAAAAGCAAGGGGTCACAGGGCCCGCCCTTTACCAATCAGAATGCTCTCCCCAGTCCCCGGGGGACTCCTGTACCCGGCTGGTGGGTTTAAATTTCCATCCCATTGTATACCACCCCCCTATAAATTTAGGGCCCCTTTTCAGAGAAAAAGAGAAGATCCTGAAAAAATAAAATCAGTGGTTTCCCTTTCCCCCTTTCTGTTTTTGGGGGAAAAAAGTTTTTGGATTGCCCCAGACTACGGAGACGGTAAGGATGCTAGCCCGTTGTATGGGGCATTTGCTAGGGTACGTACTGTATATGTGATATATATTTTGTACTGTATATACAGCCGTGTAGTTTTAAAAGAAAAAAATAAAAAAATTTTAAATTTATATATATTTAAATAATTTAAAATGTGTGGGGTGTGTGTGTATTATTTATAAATTTTAATTATATATATATATTTTATTTTATATATTAGTGAGTTTTTTACAGCTTGGGATCTTGGATACATCTTTTATTAAAGGCGGGAGCCCGGAAAACGTTAGGTGCAAATGGGGGGGACCCTCTTTTTCTTCCCAATTCGAATGCGTTTATTAAGGAAAAGTTGTATGGATACATAAGCAAACACAATACAGAGGTCATGAATTCCAATAGCTAAAAGAAAAGTGCAGACAGGTGTGATTTAGAAAAAAATATAAATATAGAGGGAAAAGAGAAGAGGGAGAAAAAGAGGAAGAACGAGGAAAAAAAAAGGGGGGAGGAAGAGGAAGGGAAAAAACAGGGGGTTTTTCATAATTAAATTAAAAAAATTATCTTATGCCCAAAAAATGGATAAAGCATAATAAACAGTATATGGACAGAGAACTCCAATTATCTAGGACATGGTGAGTCCATCCGTGGGGGAGGTCTCAATCTACATGGATTCTTCATCCCTAACCAAAAAGTATAAGGGATGGGTGGAGTAAAATAGCCTTACGTTAAGACCTTACAAAATACTTAATAGAAAAAAACCCAAGAAGAACAAAAAAGGACAGACTGTCGGATTAACGGTGGCACCACCCCTCCCAAAAAGGAAGTATGATATAACACATTTTCGTGTTAATGCGTTCCACCTCCACATTGACCCGAAAAACCGGGTCGAAGCAAGGGGACTCCCCGTCACGAACAGGTAAAGTACTGATCTGACCCACAAAAGGAAATCCAATCCCCCCAAGTGTGTAAATATTTACTGTAGCGTAATGGGGAATCTCCCCCAAAAAAACTTTCTGTTGCTGCAGCGCGTGCACCTCCCGAAGCCAGACCGCCACAGATGGGCAAGTTGTAGACGGCCAAAGTCTGGGGATAATTTTTTGGCCGTTAAAAGCCAGGGAAGGCGGAGATGGGATTTCCCCCCTTTAAAACGCCCTTGGGCGTATCCATACGCCCAGGTTTTTTGGGGGGGTTAACGAACCTGGACGTATGGTAGGGTTGGGATGCGCAAAACTTAAAGCGAGTTCCCCGGGCAAATTCGGGGGGGGTTTTGTCACCCTGTCCACCCGGCCCCGACCCGGATCGCCCCGGTGGGGGGGCGGAAACCCCCGAAATTATCGCGCCCAATGGGTCGCAAAAAAACAAAGGGAGGACGAAGGAGGAGATCGCTCCTCCTGGGGGCCCCTCTGTGGGCGGCAGCGGGCGCAGGATGGGTGACCCGAGGGGGGTTTCCACCCTCCTTACAGAACCACGGAGGGCAGTGAATCCCCTTCCCGGGTTGTCTGGGGACGTCATGGCCCGGCCGTCCCCCTGTGGGCATGCCCCCGGGGCATCGTGACTGCCCAGTTGCCCATGGAACCGTAAATAGCAACAACCCTTGCCCTAAAACCTATTAAATTGAGAGATCAAAAAGATCTTCTTTCAAACCCCCTTTTGGGGAAAAGTAAAAAAAAAAGGTGAAAAAAAAGTAAAAAAAAAGTGAAAAAAAAAAGTAAAACACAAACACGAAAAATAAAAAAAATTTTCGACACCCCCCTTTTTCCCCCCTTTAAAAACCCCCAATCCCCCAAAAAAAGATAAAAAAAAAATTTAAAGTACCTCATATTTGGTATCGCCCCCGTGCGAAAGGGGCCCTTTGCCCTTTAAATCTGTCATGTTAATTAACCCGTACGGTGAACCCTTTAAAAAAAAAAAAAAAAAAACAATCACAAAATTTAAAAGATTATTGTTCACCCCCGCAGCACATAAAATGGAATAAAAAGCGATAAAAAAACTCCTTAAACCCCAAAGTTGTCCCCAATTAAAAGTCAGTTCACCCCGCAAAACAAAAGTCCTTATACAGCTCTGAATACGGAAAAAAAAAAAAAGGTATAGTTTCTCAGAAAGATAGGATGCATAAATTTTGTTTTACACATTTTAAAAAAACACTTTTTTTTTTTTTTTAAAAGTGTTTAAACATAAAAAAAAACTAAAATAAATGGGGATCCCCCCAAAATTTCTAGCGCCCCTTGAGAAAAGCTAATTTTATCTCGGATACTGCAGGGTTTGACCCCTGTTAAAAAAAAAAAAAAAAACACTACTAGGATTGCGTATTTTCTTCACCCCTGGCCTCCAAAAAATGGATTTAAAAGCAATAAAAAAAGCCTTGTCCCCAAAAAATGATACTAATAAAAACGTAAAACCCTCTCGCAAAAAACAAGTCCCTACCCAGCTCCAAGCACAGAAAAAAAAATTTAAAAGTTTTTGGGTCTCAAACTATGGGATGCAAAAAAAGCATTTTCCCATTTTAATAAAAAATGTTTTTTTTTGTTTAAAAACGTTAAAACATAAAAAAAAATTTTTTTAATTTGGGGATTGGTGTAATAGTATTGCCCGGGTGGAAAGCCACCCCTGTCCTATATACCGTTTCATTTACCGATATAAAAAAAAAAAAAATTAAAAAAAAAACCAAGATTTTCTGTAATTTTTTTCAAAACCCTTTAGAAAAACCTTAATAAAAAATTTAAAAATAGCATATATGCACCAAAATTTAAAAGGGGACCAAATAAAAAATTCAAATATCCCGCAAAAAAAAAAGCCCTTTCCCCAGCTCTTTCAACAGCCCAAAAAAAAAAAAAAGTTATGGGGTTCAGAATAGGACAACATAAAAAAGCATTTTTTTTTTTTTTTAGGAAAGTATTTTTACTGTGTAAAAGTAATAAAAAAAGAAAAAAAATATAATTTAAAAACTATATCATTGTTTAAATGTTTTGGGCCCCCAATTTGTAAAGTTTTCACTTTTTTACCCCTGAAGGCGAATTTCCTGTAAAATTGAAAAAATCAAAAAAACAATGAAGAAAATGCGTTTTTCCCCCCCTTTTCATTGCCCAAAGCAAAAAAAAACCCATGGAACACCCTGTGCATCCCAAAAAGCCCCAGGTTTAAAACCCCAGATGAGATCCCCGATGGGTTTTTGAATCCAAAAAAGGGGGGGATTTAGAATGTTTCGGCCCGTTTCTGCTATTTTGGGGGCTTTGCAAAAGGACCCTGGCCCCACCAAAATCGGGGTTTCCAAAGCCAAATAGGCTCCCTCCTTATACGCCCTTTCCATGCGCCCAAATTTGAAATTTTTCCCACCCCATGTAGGGTTTTTGCCAAAAAATTGGAAAAAATTTTTAACATAGTTTTTCGGGGGTTTTTTCCAGGGTTTCCCTTTTATATTTAAACATTTTAAGTAAAATTGCAGATTATTGGAAAAAATTTTTTTTTTTTCTTTTCCCAGCCTTTTGTTTAAAAAAAAATTTTTGGGAAACACCCGTGGGGTCTATATACTCAATGCACCCGGGTTTTATTTCTAAGGGGGGTAGTTTCCAATAAGTGGGGTTTTTTAGGGGTGGTTTTAAATTAAAATTTTTTTCACCTTAGGGTTTTCCCAAAAAAACCCGAAATGGGCCTAAAAAAAATGTATTGAAAAAAGAACCATTGGATCGGTAGGTGCTCCCCCTATTCTGGGGGGGGTTTTTTGTTTAGCCCAAAAACTGCAAAATAGGGCCACATATGGGATATTCTAAAACGGCAAAACCTGGGGGAATTTATATTAGTTGCATTTTCCTAGTCAAATTTACCTTATTCGTGAATAATGGGGTAAAATTGAAAAAACTGCAAAAAAAAATGAAATTTTGAGATTTTTACCTCCACTTTGCTTTTAAATTTTTGGGAAATATCTAAAGAGTTATCAAACTTTTCCCAAATAGTGTTGTAAAAAGTTAATGGGTCTTGTTCTTAGATGGATTTTTTTATGGGGGTTTCTAAAGCCCGGCCCCTCAAAACCACCCTCAGAAAATGAGTGGGGCCCTTTAAAAAAAGGTATTGCAAATTTTCTGGAAAATTTTTAGAAAATTAAATACTAAATTTTAAGCCCTCTTAAAGTCGTTTAAAAAAAAAAAAAAAACATTTAAAAAATGATGCCAAAATTTAGGGAATTTTGGGAGGGTGCCTAGTTATAAAATATTTTTTGGTGAATAATTATCGGGCTTGCACGCGAAATTTTGCCCAAATTACAAAAAAACGCCAAAAATTTTTAAAAATTTTCATGAAAAATTTTTATATTTTTCACAAACAAACAAGGATTGTATGGATAAAAATTTCCCTTTCTAACTTAAAGCACAATGTGTCATGAGGAAAAACCCAAAATCTGAAAACCCTGGTTTGGTAAAAGTGTCAAAAAGTTATTTTTAAAATTAAAAGGAATATGTCAGATTTTAAAAATAGGGCCCGGGTAGGAAAAGGCCCAAAAAAAAGGTGGGTCCTTTTAAGGGGGTTTAAAGGAAAGGGAGTAGGAAAAAGGAAAAAGAAAAGAAAACACAGGGAAAGGGGGTTTTTGAATTTTTATTCCCCTGGGCCCCTTTAAAATTATATCGTTTTACCCCCCCCCTGAACGGTTGCCCGAATTAGCATCCCCACCCAAATGTGGGACCCTTTGTGCCCCCCCTACTTCCCCAGCACCAGCGAAGGGGCCAAGAGGAGGGAAACAAGAAATTTTTAAAAAAAAGGGGGGGGGGGGGTCAAACTAGTAAAACAATTTTATAATTCAGTACATGGGCCCTAGAAGACACCGAAGATTTGTGAGTTAGCTGGAATGTCTTGAACCATTCCTCCGCATCTAGAGTCAGATTAAGTTCCCTCGCCCAACTCCTCTGGAAGGAGAGTTTGTCACTCGACTAAGGGCTGAGCAGGAGCCTATATTTAAAACGGATAGAGCTTCCCAGTTTCCTTCCAAGGCCCCCGCAAATCGGAAAATGGGTGGGGGAAACTTTGGATGCAAAATTTTGTTTCCATTGAGTAGGGTATTTAAATGATAGTAATGTAACCTCGCAAAGTGGGTTGTGCCTGTATTACCTACTAAGTCCTCATAATCCCTTAGGGAGTTTGGAGCGAGGACCCTGTCCAATACCCCAAAAAGGAAGGAAACACCCCAGTAGGCGAGTCAAGGGCATGGCGAGGAAGGGCTCGGGGGGAGCGGGTTCCCAAAAGCGGGTTTCTGGGGCCCCCCCGCCCCAAAAGAGTTTCATCTTAGAAGCATAGGACCTATACACTAAATTTGAGGTCTGTGCTATCAGGGAGATTTTTTCAGATTAAATGGGGGGGCCCAAAAAATAAAATTTAGGGCGGTTTTTGGGTAGGGCCGCAACAGGAGCCTTAATAAAATTTTGGGTTTAAAACAGCACCACAATTTTTGGGGCCGTGCTATTTAAAATAGCCCAACCGGTGCCCGGCCAGGTAGTAGGCTTGGAAATCTGAAAGGGATAAACCTCCCTCGGTCTTTGAGCGGGATAGCATTGCCTCTGATATTCGGGGGTGGCCCTGTGCCTATACAAATGGATACTAATTTACGGAGCGATTTAAAAAAAGACTTGAGGAGGCTAATGGGGACTGCTTGAAAAAGATACAGGAGTCTGGGAAGGACATTCATCTGTAATATATTTATTCGTCCTAGCCTTTTTATCCCATTTTGAAAGATCTTGATTCAAAAAATAAAGGGGTAAAATTTAGATAAAAGATCATGTCTGGGGCTGAGGGAATCCGGACCCCCAGATACTTGAAGGACGAAGCTTCCCAGGAGAGGGTAAAGGAGGCTTTTAAAGATGTCAAGATGTTTTGAGGGATATTGAATCTTAGGGCAGAACTCTTTGTCATGTTTATTCTTTGGTTACTATGGAGGCTAAACTCCTCTAAATCCCTCAATGCCGCCAGGAGGGAGGAAGCAGGGTCTGCTAGATATAACAATAAATCATCCACAAAGGCTGAGCATTTAAATTGGAGGCCATCCACGGAGATCCCTTGTATTTGAGTGTCACCCCTTAGAGCCTGCATCAAATGCTCCATGGCCAAGATATAAAGGATGGGAGAGAGGGGGCATCCCTGCCTGGTGCCATTTCCTATCGTCAAGGGAATGGAGAGAACTCCATTGATTCAAAGCTGAGCCTGTGGTGAATTATATAGGGCCATAATCTTCCTACGTATTACCGAGCCCAAGCCCAACGACTCCAGCACACCATTCAGAAAAGGCCAGCCTACTCTGTCAAAAGCTTTCTTCGCATCAAGAGACAGGGGAAGACACGGTGTCCTCTGTGTCTGGATATGAGGTATCAGGGAGAATGTTTTGAGTGTGTTGTCCCTCGCCTCCCTGGAAGGGACGAAGCCCATCTGGTCCAGTTGAATGATGGAAGTGAGCAGTGGGCTGAGCCGGTTGGCCACTAATTTGGCAAAGATTTTTGTGTCTGTGTTGATAAGGGATATCGGACGATAGCTCTGGCAATGTGACGGGTCTTTGCCCTCCTTTGGAATGATCACAATGTGGGAGCTTAAAAAGGCCGTGTCAAAGGGGGACTCAGAGGAGGCTGCATTAAATGCCTTAAGGATGGGTTGTGACAATTCCGTCTTTAGGGTTTTATAGAAGAGGGCCATGTAACCATCCGGACCCGGACTTTTACCAGAGGAGAGCGACTGTATGGCCGCCCCTAGCTCTTCCTCAGAGCAGGGCTCCTCCAGGCAGCCGAGGGAGTCCCAGGGGGGCGTGGAAGGGTGGTGTTAGCTAAGTAGGACTGGAACGAAGAGGCCCGGACATTGGAGGTTGGAAGGTTGTACAATGCAGAGTAATATTGGTGGAACACTTTAAGGATGTCCTCCGTGAGGTGTACAGTTTGCCCCATCGAGGTCTTGATAGAGGGGACAAACAAAGTGGCCCTCTTATCTCCGAGTGCACGGGCCAGGGATTTTTTCGGGTTTGTTCCAGGTATAAAAGGAACTGGAACATAATTGACAGTATCTTTTGTGTCTATTTTCCATCAGTTGGAGAATGTCATGGCACGTTTGAATAAGGGCTCTTAGATCCCTCTCCAACCCTGAGGCTTTGTGAAGAACCTCCAGAGAAGGCAGTTTTGTCAAAAGGGATTGGAGCTTGGAGGAAGCCTCTCTTTTAAGGCGTGCTCCATGTTTGATTAAAACTCCCCTGAGAGTGCACTTCAGGGCCTCCCATTGGGTCTGAGGGGGGGTTTAGTCCGACAAATGGGTTGTGGTAAACAGTTCCGCTGAACGTTGCAAGTCCGACAAACAGAGTGAGTCAGATAGGAGTGATCATTCCCCCCAAGCAAAGGCGGGGGCTTGGGTTGAAAGAAAAAGTAACAATGAATCGGAGCATGGTCCGAATGGAGAGTGCTGCCAATGGAGGCCAAAACCACATATTTGAGAAGGGAGTGTTGGGGGAGAATATAGTCTATAGTATAAGAATTGTGTGGAAAGGAGTAGAATGTGTAGTCTCGATCATTTGGATGCAGCAGTCTCCATACGTCCACGATTTTGATTTCAGAAGAAATTTTTAACTTTTTTTTGGTGTGAATGTACAAGGGAGCCCCATAGAAGCGCAAAGAGGGGTTCAAGACCGGTTAAAGCTCCCCCACACAAAACCCCCTGGGAAAAAGCAGAGCAATTTTCCCAAGGGTTTTTCCCAAAAAAGGGACAGCGGGGCCCGTTAGGAGCAAAAATTTTTGCTAAGAATAAACCTATTGAAGGCAAACCCTTTTCCACAAACAAAACCCTAGCATCCTCGTCCCGATAAGTATCAAGAATTGTAATGGGGAGCGATTTATGGAAGAAGATGGCCACTCCCCCAACCTAGAGGGGAAAACATTTTGGCACCGGCAGGGGAAGTACGTTTTATAGGGTTTCATTTTGGGAGGAATAGTATCCGGGATCTCTGTTTGTGTAATTGTTAAAGTATTTGAGACCTTTTTTCGGGGGGAAATTTAAACCCCTTTAACCCAAAAAGGGTTTTATACGCACAGATCCCAAATGGTTGTCAAAAGCAAAAAAAGAAAAATTTTGCCCCCAATAAAACAGAGAAAGGGTGGTGCCCCCCACAAGACGAGCCGAAAAGCCTATAACAAGTAATAAACCCAAAAAGAAACCCCATAAAAAACTGGGGGCCCAACAAAGAAACCAATACCAAAAAGAGGCAGGAAAATTTAAATGCGGCAGCCTTTGGTACCCCAAAGGGGCCAAAAAATCTGGGGGCCCCCCGGGAAAGGACAAGAGGGCTAAACTACGAAGAAAGAGTATCAGAGAAAAAAGGGAAAAATTTTGGGGGCACGGGGAAATTTCCCCAGCAAACAATCCCCGGGGAAAACTTGGGAAAAAAGAAAGAATGAGGGGAGTACCCCACTCGGGACAGCCATACATGGTGCCTTAAGAGAGAGGGGGAAAGGAGAAGAGGGGAAAGGTGGGAGGAGGAGGTGAAGTGTGGTCCCAAGTGGAGCAGTCCCCACCGACCTAAGGACATTTGAAACCATGACAAAAAAAAAAACTAAATTTGCCACCCCAGCTATAAGAAATCCAGAAATGAGGGAAAGGGGGAAGACAGCAATTTCCCCGAGTCCACAAAGTTTCCCCCTTTAAAAAACCAAAAGGAGGAAACCCTTTTATTTTAAGGGATAATCAAAAGGAAGCTGATCAGAAGAGTGAGAGAGGGGAAGAGAAGAAAGCTGGGCAGTTCTTAATCCCCAGGATGAGTGGATCATCAAGGATGGGGCCGTGCCCGAGGGGGCTGGCTGTCTGAGCTACCCTGTCGGCGTCGAGATCTCTGTGGTTTTGAGGAAATCAGATGAGGATGGAGTCCATCGAAGAGGTTATGGGCCAGTCCGGCAAGGACACTTCTGGGAATCCAGATGGGCCAAAAAAAAGGGCAAAATCCCCCATTGAGTGGGAAAAATGACCAAAATTAAACAGGGGGGAGAGGCATTTTAAAGGAAGATATTTTCACTCAGTGTGTTCTGTGATCTTTAATTGAAAAATTTAAATTTTCTTTCTACCACCTTTTTTGGGACCAGCAGAAACCCCTATAGCAGTTGAAATTGTCCCCCTTTTGTTTTTCAGTTTTTTATTTTCAATCAAATGCGGGCAGTTTTCCCAAAAAACTGGCATTTAAATTTTTCCCCATTACTTTTAAATATTTTTATTGAAGTTCCGTGCGCTGGTTTTTTAGCAAAGGGGCTCATTTTTATGCATTTTGTGTTTTAAACATATTTGATAGGGAAAATTTCTCCTTTTTCAAATGGTGCGAAGGCTTCCATATTAAAATTCCCAAATAATATTTAAAAAATACTCTTAAATTAAAATCCAAGCCTCTCAATTTTTGGGACAAAGAGCTCAGTTTTACGCAAAAATTTTGTTAAAACATATTTGATAGTAAAATTTTTCGTTTTTTATTTAGTGGGTTTCAATGCTGCCATATTTAAAAAATACAAATTTAAATACTCTTTTTAAAACCGTCCGTGCTTTTGTTTAGCGCAAAGGGGTTCCTTTTAAACGCATAATTTTATTATACATATTTTTAAAAGTAAATTTTCCCTGTTTGTCCCGTAGAAAAGAAAAGGGTTCCTTTTTAATCCTTTTAATATTTAAAAAACCCCTTTTTGCAGTCCGTGTGTCTGTTTTTGGGGCAAAGAAACCCCAGTTTTTTTCCAATTGTGTTTTTACATACTGTATATTTAAAAGTAAAATTTCGCCTGAATTCCCGTGGGCGAAGGCTGCCCAAATTTTCCATATAATATTTAAATACTCTTAAAGGGATTCCCCTGCGTCTTTTTGGCGAAAGAGCTCAGTTGTAAAGCATATTGTGTTTTTTACATTTTTTAAAGTAAAAATTTCAAACCCGTAGTCAGTGGGGCGAAGGCTTTCCATATTAAAAAACCATACAATATTTAAATACCCCTATTGGGAGTCCCCTGCCCTCTCCCGTTTTGGGGCAAAGAAACTTTAGTTGTACCAAAATTTTGTTATACATAAAAAGAAAAGTAAATTTCGTCGTAGTCCAGTGGGTGAAGGCTTTTCCCTTTTTAAAACCAAATAATATTTTAAAAACCTTAATTTCATCCCTGCATCTAAGTTTGGTGCAAAAAGAGGGTCAGTTTTTTACGCCCTATTGTGTTTTTTACATACTGTATAAATTTTTAAAATAAAAATTTCGCCCCGTAGTCCCGTGGTGCGGGAAGGGTGGGCCCTATTTAAAACCATATAAAATTTTTAAAAACTCTTATTGCAGGGCCGTCGCCCGGTTTGGCGCAAAGACTCAGTTTTTTAAAGCATATTGTGTTATACATATTTTTATGTAAATTACACCTGTAGTCAGTGGTGCGAAGGCTTTCCCCCATTAATCCAACCAAAATTTAAATACCCCTTTTTTGCAGTCCTGCCCTCTCAGTTAGGCGCAAAACTCAGGGACGCCCCTTTTTTTGTTTTAAACATTTTTTGATAGTAAAAATTTCGTCTGAGTCAGTGGTGTGAAGGCTCCTTATTAATCCATAAAATAATTTTTTAAAAACTCCCTTTTTAGCAGCCCCGGGATCTCATTTTGGGGGCAAAAAAGCTCAGTTTTGTACGCCCTGTTGGGGTTTTTTTACAAAATTTGAAAAGTAAAAATTAAACCCCGTAGGTGGTGGGGAGGGCTGCCCTATTAAAAACCATATAATTAAATTTAAAAAAACTCTTATTGCAGTCCGTGGGGTCTAAACTTGGGCAAAGAGCTCAAAATTGTACGCATATTGTGTTAACAAATTTTACAGAAAAATTTCGTATGTATCAGTTTGTGCAAGGCTGCCATAAAATTTAAACCCCTATAAAAATTTTAAAAACCTTTTTAAAAAGTCCGGGGATCTAAGTTTTGGGGCAAAAAGCCAGTTTTTTTTCGCATTTTTGTTTTTTACATATTTGAAAAGTAAATTAAGTCCCGGGGGGGGCAGTGGTGCGAAGGTGCCAAAATTTAAACCATATAATAATTTTAAATTTCTCCCCTTTTTTGGGATTCCCCTGCGTCGTTTAGCGCAAAGATTCAGTTGTAAAAGCATATTTTGTTTTACATATTTTTATAGTAAATTAAAGCCCGAAGATTTGGGGGCAAAAGCCCCATTAAATTTAAACCTAAAACATTTTAAAAACTCCTTTTTTGCGTCCCCCGGGAAACCCCAGTTTGGGGCAAAGACCATTTGTACCAAAAATTGGGGTTATACAAATTTTTATAGTAAAATTTCGCCGTAGTCATGGTGCGATGGGCTTTCCCCTATTAATCCCCCAAAAAAAATTTAAATTTCTCTTATTGCATTCCCCTGCGTCTCAGTTTTTGGGCAAAAAAGCTCATTTTTTATGGGATATTGTTTTATACAAATTTGATATTTAAAAATTTCATCTTAAATTTTTGGGGCGAAGGCTTCCATATTTTTCCAAAATTTTAAATTTAAAAAATTAAAAACTTATTTCAGTCCCGTTTCATCTCCCGTTTTTTGGGACAAAGAGCTCAGTTGTAAAAGCCTTAAAGTTTTATACAAATTGAAAGTAAAAATTTCGTCAAGTCCCGTGGTGCAAAAAGGGTGCCATATTAAAACCCAAAAAATAATTTAAAAAAACTCTTATTTTCCGTCCCCTGCGTCGTTTTAGCGCAAAGGGGTTTAAATTTTTTAAAGCCAAAATTGGTTAAATTTTACATAATTTTTATAATAAATTGGGGCCTGTGTCATTTGTGCCCAAGGGTTCCTTATTAATCCCCTATAATAATTTTTTACTCCCTTTTTGCAGTCCCGGGGTGTCCCTTTTTTGGGGCAAAGAGCTCAGTTTTTACGCATATTGTGGGTTAAAACAAACTGTAATTTTTTTTGGGAAAAAATTAAACCCCGTAGTCAGTGGTGCGAAAGCGCCAAATTTTTCCCCTATAATATTTAAATACTCTTTTTGCCCGTCCGTGGGGCTTTTTTTTAGCGCAAAGAGTTCAGTTGTACGCCTAAATTTTATTAAAACATATTTGATAGTAAATTGGGGCCCCGTAAACAGTATGCGAAGGGTTCCTTATTAATTTCCCTAAAATAAAATTTTAAAAACTCTTTTTGCAGTCCCCTGTGTCGTTGGGGCAAAGAGCTCAGTTGTTTCGCATATTTTTGTTAAAACATACTGTAAAATTTTTAAAAAATAAATTTTCTCCTGAAATCCCCGTGGTGCGAAAGGGTGCCATATTTTTTCCATATAATAATTTTAAAAACTCTTATTTGGGAAATCCGTTTCGCTGTTTTTGGGGCAAAGACTCAGTTGTACCAAAATTTGGGTTTTACATATTTGGGTAGTAAATTACACCTGTAGTCAGTTGGGGGCGAAGGGTGCCATTTAAAACCATCAAAATTTAAATACTCTTTTTGCAGTCCGGTTCCCCAGTTTGGCGCAAAGAGGGTCAGTTGTACGCATATTGTGTTATACATAAATTTTAAGTAAATTACTCTGTAATCATTGGTGTGAAGGCTTCCTTTTTTAAACCCCTATAATATTTAAAAACCCCTTATTGCATTTCCCTGCATCTCAGTTTTGGGGCAAAAAGCCCCGTTTTACCAAATTGTGTTTTTTAAATACTGGGAAAATTTAATGTAAATTAAAGCCCGAAATCAGTGGTGCGCAAAAGGCGCCATAAATTTTTCCATATAATATTTTAAAACTCCCTTTTTGCAGTCCGTGCCGGGGGTTTTTGGCGGGAAAGAAGGCTCAGGGGTAACCCCATATTGGTTATACATATTTTTATAGTAAATTACACCTGAGTTTAGTGGGGCGAAGGCTGCCATATTAATCCTACAATATTTAAAAACCAACTTTTTGCAGTCCTGCCTCCAGTTTTGGGGGTCAAAGAGCTCAGTTGTACGCAAATTGGGTTTTTAAACCTTTTTTGGGTAGTAAAAAAACGTTTAAATAGACAGTGGTTTTAAGGCCCCTTTTTAAAACCAATATAATATTTTTAAAAAACCTTTTTGCCCGTCCCGGGCAACTACAGTTTGGTGCCCAAAAAGGCCCCAGTTTGAAAGCATGTTGTGTTTTACATATTTGATAGTAAAAAAACGCCTGGTCAGTGGGTGCGATTGGGGTTTCCATAAAAAACCAATAATATTTAAATACCAAAATTGGGAGTCCCCGGGGGTCTCAACATTGGTGGGGAAAAGCTCAGGTTTTTCCCCAAATTGGTTTTTTATACATAAAATTTTGACAGTAAATTACGTAGTAATTTAGTAGTAGCGAAGGCTGGGCCCCCAAATTAAAACCCCTATAAAATTTAAAAAACCTTTTTTACCCCCGGGCATCTAAGTTTTGGCCGCAAAGAGCCATTTTACGCATATTTTGTTAAAACATAATTTTAAAAAGAAATTAAAATTTTGTAGTCATGGGGGCGAAGGCGCCATATTAAAACCATAAATATTTAAATTTCTCTTATTGGGAGTCCGTGGGGTCCCGTTTAGCGCAAAGATTTTAATTGTACGCAAAAATTGTTTTTTTAAAAAAATTTTATATAAATTAAACCCCGTAGTCCGGGTTTCAAAAGGGCCCCCATATTAATCCTAATAACATTTTAAAAACTCTTAAATTTTAGTCCGGCATCCAATTTTTTGGGGCAAAGAGCTCAGTTGTACGCATGTTGTTTTATACATATTTGGGTAGTAAATTTACGCCGTTAGTGGTGCGATGGCTGCCATATTAATCCCCTATAAATTTTTTAAATACTTTTTATTGCATCCTTTCCCTCTCAGGGTTTGGGGCAAAGAGCTCAGTTTTATGCAATTGTGTTATACAAATTTGAATTTGTAAAAATTTTTACATCTGTATTTTATGGTGCAAGGCTTTTCCCCTAAATTTAAAACCCAATAATAAATTTTAAAAACTCTTTTAAATTTCAGTCCGGGAACTTTAGTTTTTGGGGGAAAAAAAAGAGGTTTCAAAACTATTTTTACGCATATTGTGTTAACATAATTTTATAGTAAATTACGTCGTAGTCAGTGGTGCGAAAAGGGTGGGGGTATTAAAACCATAAAAAAAATTTAAAACTCTTTATTGCAAATCCGTGCGTCTGTTTTAGCGCAAAGAGTTTTATTTTAAAGCATATTTTATTAAACATATTTGTAAAAAAATTGGGGCCTGTAGTCAGATTGGGGAAGGCTTCCTTTCCCTTAAAAACCATATAATAATTTTAATACTCCCCTTTTTGGCCCGTCCCTTTTCTGTTTTGGGCGCAAAGAGCTCCCTTGTACGCATTTTTGTGTTATACATACTGTATATTTTCTAGTAAAATAAAGCCTGAAAACAGTGGGGGCGAAAACCCGGCCCTATTTTAAACCATATAATTTTAAATACTCTTTTTGCATCCCGGCGTCGTTTTGGGGGCAAAAGGCTCAGTTTGGGACGCATATTGTGTTTATACATAGTTAAAAAATAAATTAAAACCCCCTGTAGTCAGGTGTGGGAAAGGGTGCCAAAATTAATCCATACAATATTTTAAATACTCTTAAAAACAGTCCGTGGGGTCTCAGTTTGGGGCAAAGAACTCAGTAAGAACCATAATTTTTTTATACAAAATTTGATTTGTTTAAATTTTGCTGTAATTTAGTGGTGTGAAAAAACTTTCCTTATTAATCCAATAATTTTTTAAATACTCTTATTTCATTTCCGTGCAAACTCAGTTTTGGTGGGAAAGAGCTCAGTTTAAACCCTGGTTTTTTGTTTTTACATAAATTGATAGTTTAAAATTAAAAGCCTTAGTCAGTGGTGCGATGGGGTTTTCCCAAATTTAACCCTAAAAATATTTTAAAAAACTCCCCTTAAATTTTCAGTCCCCTCCCTCCCCAGCTTGGGCAAAGAGCTCAGTTTTTACGCATTTGTGTTATACAAATTTGACATAAATTACATTAAGGGGCCCGGAAGGGGGAAGGGGGGGGGATGGGGGGGGGGGGGGGAAATTTAAACCCTATTATTTTAAAAACTCCTTATTACAGTCCGGGCATCTAAGGTTGGGGCCAAAAAGCTCCCGTTTTTTGGTTTAAAGCAATTTTTTTGTTATACATATTTTTAAATAAATTAAAATCTGTATTTTTGTGGGGCGAAGGGGCCTTTCCAATTTAAATCCATATAATATTTTTTTTTAAAACTCTTTTTTGCATCCCGTGGGTTTTTTGCCAAAGATTTTAAAGGTTTATTTTACGCATATTGTGTTTTTTAACAAAATTTGATAGTAAATTACGCCTGTTTGTCAGTGGTGCAAAAACCGCCAAAATTAATCCTAATAAAAAATTTTTAAAACTCTTTAAAAGCAGTTTTCCCTTTGGGGCCTTTTTTGGCGCAAAAGACCTCAGTTGTACGCATATTTTTTTATACATATTTGATTTTGTAAATTGCGCCGTAGTCCCCGTGGGGGCCCAAGGCCCCCCCCCTATTAACTATAAAAAAAATTTTAAAAACTCTTTTTGCGTCCGTGCCTCCCATTTTTGGGCAAAAAAGCTCAATTTTAGCATTTGTGGTTTTACAAAATTTGGGTAATAAATTAAACCCCAAGTCCGGGGGTCGAAGGGGGCCAAAATTTAAACCAAAAAAATATTTTAAATACCTTATTTCAGGGCCATGTTCTGTTTGGGCGCCCCAAAAACACAGTTTGTACCAAAAATTTTGTTATACATATATTTGATAGTAAATTATTCCCGTAGTTTTTGTGGGTGCAAAGCTGCCATATTTTTCCCCTAAAAATTTAAAAAATCTTTTTGCAAATCCGGGCGTCCAGTTTTTGGGGGAAAGAGCTTCCCTTTTACGCATAATTTTGTTTTACATAAATTTTTAAAAAGTAAAATTACGGGGCCCGTAGTTTAGTGGGCAAAAACCGCCCCTATTAAAACCTAATAAAAAATTTAAATTTCTCCTTTTTTGCAGCCCCTGTCCCCGGGGGGCGGCAGAAGCTTTATTTTTAAAGCAATTGGGGTTATACATAATTTTATAGTAAATTGCGCCCCATTTGTCATGGGCGAAAAGGCCGCCCTATTAATCCCCTATAAAAATTTTAAAACTCTTAAATTTCAGTCTTTTTTGCGCCGTTTTAAACGCAAAGAGTTCATTTTTACCCCCAAAAGTGTTTTAAAACCCTAATTTTATAAAATTTTCCCTTGAAATCAGTGGGGGCAAAAGCCCCCAAAAATTTTTAAACCTAATAACATTTTTAAAAACTCTTAATTTCAAATTTCCCGGGGGTTCCGGTTGGCCCCAGAAGCTCAGTTTTTAAAGCATTATTGGGGATATACATTTTTTGGGTAGTAAATTGGCCTGTAGTCCCGTGGTGGCGAAGGGTGCCCCTAAAAATCCATATAATATTTAAATACTCTTATTGCCCGTCCCCTGTTCTGGTTTTGGGGCAAAAAGCCTCAGTTTTACAGCATATTGTTTTAAACATATTTGATAGTAAAAATTTAAAAGCCGTAGTCAATGGGCGAAGGTGCCCCAAATTTTTTTTTCCCTATAAAAAATTTTAAAAACCTTTTTACAGTCCGTGCTCAACCCGTTTGGGGCAAAAAAGCTCAGTTGTATGCATATTTTGTTCTACATATTTGATAATAAATTACGCCCCCCCCCCCTTTGTCAGTGGTTCAAGGCTTTCCCCTATTAATCCAAAAAAATATTTTTAAAAAACTCTTATTGCAGTCCTTTCGTCCAGCTTGGCGCAAAAAGGCCAGTTTTACGCATATTGTTAAACATATTTGGGCAGTAAATTGCACCTGTAGTCATGGTTGAAGGCTCCATTTAATCCATATAATATTTAAAAAACTCTTTTTTGGGAATACGTGCTCCCCGTTTTGGCGCAGAGGGGTTCCCGTTGTACGCAAATTTTGGGTTTAAACATATTTGATAGTAAATTAACCCTTCTAGTTTATTTGTGTGGGGAAAGGGCCCCAATATTTAAACCATAAAATATTTTTTAAAAAACTTTTATTGCAGTTTGGTTAAAATCTCATTTTTTTTGCAAAAAGGGTCCGTTGTACGCAAAATGGTTTTTAAAAACATATTTTATAGTTTAAATTTAAAAGCCTCTAGTTTTTCCCCTGTGCAAAGGCTGCCCATAATTAATCCATAAAAAATTTGAAACTCTTTTAATTTTCAGTCCCCCGGGATCTCATTTTGGCGCAAAAAAGTTCAGTTTAAAGCATATTGGGGTTATACATATTTGGGGTATTTAAATTACGCCTGTAGTCAGTGGTGCGAAGGCCCCCATAAATTTAATTTCCAAAATAATATTTTAAATTTAAACTTTAGCAAATCCGGGGTAAACTCAGTTTTTTTTGGGAAAGAGCTCAGTTTTTTAAAACATATTTTGTTTTTACATATTTGAAAAGTAAATTTCCCTCGTAGTCAGTGGTGCGAAGGCCCCATATTAATCCCAAAAATATTTTAAAAACTCTTAATTCCCCCCCGTTTTTTCTCCCGTTTTTTTGCAAAGAGCTAGTTGTACACTTTTTGTGTTTTCCCTATTTTAAAATAAATTGTGGCCTGTAGTCCCGTGGTGGGGAAGGCCGTCATATTTATCCATATAATTTTTTAAAACATTTTTTTTTTTTTTTCCCTATTTATTAAAAGTTCCCCCAATTTTGGGGGCTAATCGTGCATTTGGGACGATAGTTTTTTTAAAACTATCAATTGCTAGCCTACTGGGCAAATTTGTAAAAAAATCTCAGGGAAATGAAGGTAAAAAACACTGTTGAAAATTTTTTTTTTACGGTTTCTTCCCCCCAGACCCGCATTTCACAGATATTTTTATAGAAACAATTCCCCGTTTTCCCAATCCTAGTTTTGGGTGTTGGGAAAATTTTGGGGATTTTAAAAATGCTGTGATTTGCCATTTTTTTTCCCAAAAAGAAAACTGTCAAAAACTCTTTTTCCCAAAATTTTTTTTAAAATTTTTTATATTTCTGAACATGGAGCGAAAATGCAGGTGGTAAGGAGCAAAGAGGGGGGGGTAGGACATGGGGGTAGAGGTACGAGAGAAGGTGCTTCCCTTTTTAAATGCTGGCGACAAAACCAACCAGGACGCGTTGCCCGGACCCTCAGGCCCCGTTTCCCCCCGCTGGGGGGGGGGTGCCCTGTTTAATCTTTAAATTTAAAGAACACATCCCCATTTTGTTCTTTATTTTGGGTTTAAAGCAAACTGCAAACCAGCATTTTTAAAAACCCCCCTCGTACCCCCCCTCAAAGGGGCCACAAATGGCGTCAAACCCTCCCCGTCAGCATCCGTCCAACATGAACGAAGGCAATCCAATTGCAACTCAATTAAACCCCCCACTGTGATAATCCATTTTTTTGAAAAACCTCTTTGATGACAAAATTCAGTTTGGGGCAGAAGGCCCTTTCAAAAAAAAAGAGGGCCAAAAAAGGGGGATTTTTGTTTTTGCCTCTTTACGCCCCAAAACGCTGAAAGCCATTTTTAGAGGAGGAGAAAAGGGAAACCGGTCCCAAACGCAAAAAAACCTGGTGGCGGCAACGCCTTGCAGTGCCCCCGAACATTTGTAGCCCCCCAGCTCCAGGATGTAGAATTTTCCCGGGCGAGGAAGTCACCCCCGTGTAAATGAAAATGATGAATTGGGTTACGACGACAATTTCAGATCCAAACGGGGCCTTTTTTAGCAGAAATTTGGGTTGTTTAGGCGCTTTATTTACTGGGCGAGGGGGGAAGAAAATGGGGTAAATGTCATAACGGGGCCGCCCCAAAAAAAAGGGGGAGGGCGGTTCCCCCACAAGTCCGCTGAGATTTAACCCCCCCAAGCCATGATCCCCCGGCCAAAACAAACCCCCCCTCGCCTTTATTTGCCGTCAAAAGGACCAGGAAAACCCCCTTTAAGCCTGGGGCCCTTTTTTTGATCAAGCCCTGAAATTCCCCCCCGGGGATGTCAAAATGGCCCCCCTTTTCCGAAAACCCATCAGAAGGGGGGAAGAATCTTTTGGGGGTTTAAAACCCCCACCCCAAAAATTTTCTAATTTACATTCAGCGAAAGCTTTATTGAAATTGGGGGGAACACTTGGCGAAAAAAAAAGGGGCCCCCAACCCATCCAGGGCTTCCATCCACTTGGGCACACCCTCTTTTTCCCCCCCCTCCTCCCCTCCCCCCACTTCCAAGACCAACGTTTTCCCCAACTGCCCCCTGTCTTTTTTTAGCATCATGAACAAGGGTCAGCCTCCGCTTTCAGCCTTTCACTGTCGCCCGGGGAACCACCACCAGAGACCCTTCAAAAACCCCCTTTTCCTTCCACCATTTTTACCCGCAAAAGCCCCAAACAGTGGCCAGTCCTTAAAACCCGCCACCTTTTGTCTACCAGGTAAGGGAGCAAAGAAACACTTTAAAACCCACCATCCCAAAGCCAGAAGTCAGAATGTTGACATTGCCGGGCTTTTGGGCCTTGGAAATTTCCCTTTTCCGTCTGGTGGACACAGATGGGTTCCCCCCCCCTTCAGGGCCCTTGCCTGCCCCTATACCAGATGCCGAGCAAGCATTTCTTTTCCCAGAAAAGCGTCCCGCCCTGGCCACCCCACGTGTCATCTAAAATCTCAAGTGCGTTGTCTGCATCTGTGTCCGCAAAGTCCATCTGACCACCGATACATTGGACTAGTAAGCAGGCCAAGGCCGCTATATCTCTGGTGAGCTGGGTGGATGTTCCCGGTGACGGTGGCTCTCCGGTTCGGGGGCCATCTCTACAAAACCACAGGGAGGTGCAGGGTTCTTTCCTCCCAAGGTCACTGGTAGCATCACGTGCCCAGAGAAAACAAGCCGTTGTGAAATTATCTGTCTTGGAGACGTCAACACACAGGTCAGGAGCTGGGGACGGCTCCTCGCAAACGAACCGAGCTCTGACTGGGTGACAAGAACCTTGTGCCAGGCAAGGTGGTGTGCGATAAAAGGTCGAATCATCCTCCCTTGCCCCCCCTTAATATCGTAGGCTGGAGCACATTCTTTGCCTGGCACACATCATTAACCTTTCCGCTTCCAAAATTTCTAAAGCGCACCTACCGGTCTGACTGCCTGCTGAGGAAGGCTCAGGTCTGAGCTCAAAAACTTCCGCCTTCGCACCCTGCTTCATCCGGGTGGCTGCGTTAACAGCTCAGCTCGGCCTCCTGTCAACCCTCTCATGTGATGTGGCAACAAAGCTGGAAAATTCCACCCTCAACATGCTCCAACGATTGTGGCAGCAGCGCAAATTTCATTACGCAGTACGAAGTGACACAATGGCTTGGGCAAGCAGCAGTGCGGACCTCGGGGTGTTGAGCCACCGATAGGGGAGGCAGGTGAAAGAACTCTGCACCATCCTTGCGAGTTTTGAAAAAGCCACCAAAATGGCCAGTGCAAAAAATGCCCTTTGTCAGCATGAGCATTGTGGTGATCTTTGTTCTGGAACAATCGTTGGACACTCTTGAAACAGCAGGTCCACCAGCGATGGAGGAGGAAAACGGACACAGATGCGGACACAGAGCCTTTCTCTCCGTCGAATCCAGAAGGCCCGACAGTTTCACAACTTTTAAAGGTCTTTTTATTGGGAGTGGTTCGGGTTCCCCCGGGCTGGTGCAAAACGGCGCCCAGCCCAGGGTACAGTCTAGGCAAATCGGGCTGTGTTGAAACTGAGGGGAGGGGGAGGATGAGGATTCCTGGACACCGAGTTAAAAGATGTCCCTGCCTTTTAAAAAAGATTGGCACGGATTTGAGGCGGAGGGGAAAATGGGGAAATAGTTTTGCTAAATGCCCCTCAAAACCCAGAGGTTTGGGGAAATTAAGGTCCATTCTCACATGAGTCTTTGATGCTCCATCTTCCCCAACTATTCCCCGCATTTTAAGGGCCCTCAAACTGAAAAAACGTTATTGGGGGCAACCCCCTCGATCCCCCCTAAAACAAAACTCAGCACTTTTTCCCTTCCACCCACCCCAAAAGAGAGTAAAATGAAATTGGGGACCGTTTTTGATTGATCAACTGGAGACATTGTTGTGTCTTTCCCCCTTCCAGTTCTTCAAAAGCACAGTGGAACAACGTCACAAAGTACAGCAAGAAAATGCCAGCAGGGCCCCGCAGCAGCAACGTGGCAGAAACCCAATGGGGTTCCTCTGGGGAATCCTTTTTACCACCCCCACCAACGATGAATGCAGGGGACACTACAAAACACAGAACCGGCTTTAAAATCATGGTCACGAACCCCATCCAAAAACCCATGTTTTTGGGATATGTTGGACCCAATCCCTTGTGGGTATCCAAAAAAGGATAAATGGGCCAAGCCGCCGCCTGCCATAGAGGGGTTTCCTGCCCAGCACCACGTCATACCCCCGAGCGGACCTTCAGCACAGCTGGGGTCTTACAAAAAACGCATCCGGGTTTCCACTGATAATTTACTTTGACTTTTATCAAAATGAACAGGCGGGATCTCTGATGATGTTGTGGCCCCAATTGCCGAGGTCACCCCATTATTTTTCCGGTCTCTTCACATTCCCCTTCCAAAAAAAATGGGCCTCTAAAAAAATTTTTTTTTTTAAAAGATCATTTCCTACTGCAATTTTTATTCTCAGTTCCCAAAAAAGGCATTTTGGGTGGTTTTGCGGTGAGGAACCCCGTAAAGACAACAATGTACACGGTTTTTATGAAAAAACCATATTCCATTTGCTCGCTTCTTCATTCAATTTTTCGCACTGTCAGTGTTTTGGGGGCTGGTGTGTGAGATACGCTATAAAACAAGGGCCTTTTGGGAACAAAATGTGGCTTCTAAGTGGCATTTCTCCTCAAATTTTTAAAAAGTGGGGTGAGAATCATTTTTTTAAATTTTTGGATCTGCTGCTGTAAATACAGCATCTACAGGTCCTATTTTTTAAAAAAAAGTGGTTTTTAAAAAGCATTTTTTCCTTTCAAACCCCCCGGGGTTTTTTAAGGGGGGGTGGCCTACATGGTCCAAAAAAAGTTTTGAATTTTTTAAAAGGGTGCCAATTGTTTTTGTTTTTGGGGGGAACTTGCCTTACTAGAGGCCCTTTACAGCTGCAAAATTCCTCTGTCCCTGCCCGCATTCTTTGTGTGTTTGATCCTGGCGGTTTGAATTTGGGTAGCTTTTCAGTGGTTTGGCTCAGTCTATTTTTTTTTCAAGAAAGGACCCAACTCCTGAGGGGGCTGTTCGGCTTGGTCCCAAGTGAAGTACCTGGGCCTCAGGGGAAACATTACCGCTATCCCCAAGCCTTCCTGAGAAAGGGGGCCCCAAGGAGGGGGGAAATGTCACGATCTGCAAATTTTCCCCTTCCTCTCATGCAATTGTGTGTTTGATCCGGCGGTTGGAATTTTCTGTTCTGTTTGTGCTGCAACGTTAAAACCTCCAACTGGGCTGGGCCAGGTGCAACACTTCTCATCTGCTGACTCCTTAAAAAAACACCTCCTACCAACAGTTGGGCCCGAGTATTGGTGTGCTGGGCCAAGGCCCGCTTCCCCGTCTCAAGCCTCCTGCATTCTGTCCCGGCGGTTCCCGGAAGCTTCCCGTATTCCCAGCTGTGTCTCCTGGAAGGGTTTTGGTTTTTCCCAGCCTGTCTCCTGGAAGGGTTTT
>JAODAL010038326.1:0-39355 GCA_025379985.1 Phyllomedusa bahiana
AAAAAATTTTCCGTAGCATAATTCACAAACGAAGGTTAAATTACAATTTTTTCTCTTGTTGTGTAGCGTAGAAACACGCAATTTTAAACGTACAAAGCTAGTAGTTTCGGCTGCTCAATTCTTTTGCGCAATTTACATCCAGGGTTAATTTAGCGTTGTTCTGCTGTTGTACTCAGAAAAAGAAACTTTGTTTTTCACCGCCACAAAAGAAATTTGTAGCATAATTCTTTATCGAAGGTTAATTAAGCCTGTTTGTGCTTTTTATTCAGTAAAATACACAGAGTTTTTAACGGCACATACAAGTCAATTTTTCCTGCCCATTTGTGGAGTGCAATTTATACCCAAAGGGGTTACCCAAGCTTCTTAGTGGGTTCATTTGGCTTTCAAATAAGGGTGTGTATTTATCATCTACAGATATCTTCATCAAACAAGTGTCTGTACATTTTAGAACAAACAGTATGTCAGACAGAGAGGGGGCAGGCTCTTCACCTGCGAGTGGCAGAGGCACAAACATTCCGTAGCAGGTGCAGCACAGCAAGGGACTCGCAGCAGGGGTCATCGGTGGGGCCACAACTGCCGCTGTCATCTAGCGGCCGTGTACTGACTAGCAACCCAAGGGGTCCTTGATTGGTTGACTAGGTCACCCACTTCCTCCCAGATGACATCTGACAACCCCAGCCAAGAGTCGGTGGGAACGTCAGACACAACACTTAGTTGGCATGGCCCGGAAGCGGGTCAGCGGCCCTCATCTGTAGTGTTGAGCGATTACGTTGGCTATCGACATCGGGCGATAGTCGATAGTCGGCCACCATCGATAAGGTTTTTAGATAGTGAGCAGTCGATTATGAGCGGAATGACCATTAAAGTCTATGGGAGAGCAAAAAACACCTTCATTCTTACACCCAAACAGGGCTGGAGAAGCTGGAATTAACATCCACAAAAGTCAAATGGATACGTGCTACATCTTAGGCAACACCACTTAGGTTATAAAAGCCACAGAAAAAACCACACACCATTCACTATCCCTGTCTTGTACCACAGCATGACCTTAAACCTGCATCACCCCCCCAAAATTAAAAAGTGCCAGAAGGCAGTATGATTTGAACCATCATCTTACTTGAATGGACATTGAATATCCCTGTCCCGGAAGCAGCATGAGCCCCAAACCTGCATGACCCCCAGATTTAAAAGTGCCGGAAAAGGAGTCTTTCAACCCCCCATTTTAGTTTCACTGGACATTGACTATACCTGTCCTGGGCCACGCATGAGCCCCAAACCTGCATGAACCCCACATTAAAAAAAAGTCCCGGGGAAAAAAGGAGTTTTAAACCCCATTTTAGTTTCACGGACTTGATTACCTGTCCGGGGCCACAGCAGAGCCCAAACCTGCATGACCCCACTTTTAAAAAAGTGCCGGAAAAAGGGTCTTTCAACCCCCTTTTTAGTTTCATGGACATTGTATACCTGTCCTGGGCCACAGCATGACCCCCAAACTTGCATAACCCCGTTTTAAAAAAAGTGCGGAAAAAGGGAGTCTTTCAACCACATTTTATTTTCACTGGACATTAAAATTACCGTCCTGGGCCCAAGCATAAACCCCCAAAAACTTGCATAACCCCCAGTTTTAAAAAAAAGGCTGGAAAAAGGAGTCTTTCCCCCCCCCCCTTTTTTAGTTTCACTGGACTTTGATATCCTGCCTGGCCCCGCAGTATGACCATTAAACCCTGTCGCCCCCCAGTTAAAAAGTGCCGGGGGAAAGGGGTCTGTTTTGTTGTATCTGTTTGTTTTTTTTTTGAGTTTAATCCCCACGGTTTTTTTAAATTTTTTCCCCAAAAAACCCCCAAAAAAAACCCTTTTTTTTTCAAATTTTTTTCACCTTTTTTTGGTGCTATAGTTGTGTTTTAAGATTTGGGGATGTTTGCGTCAATGAACAAGTGGGTGCCCCCAAAAAGTCAAAAAAAAAATATCTTTTATGTTTTCGTATAATACCGGTTTTTTTTTGCATTTCAATTACCTGGGTGACTATAGTTTGCTGTTTTAGATTTACGTGGTTTGCTGCGTCAATGAACAAAGCTGGGTGCGCAAAGTAAAAAACACGTATCTGTTTGTTTTGTATGATACCGGTATTTTTGGCAAAAACAACCTTGTGACTAAAAGATTGCTGGATTGTAATTTAACTGCAAGGTGGATATATCAAACAGGTGGAATTGGTAAATTGAAAATGAACACCTTCTAAAATGTATACTGATAATAAAAGTGGAGTTTTGCCCCTAAAAAAGAGCCCTGCATTTAATAGAAATGATGGTATCCAAATAAAAGTTGGGCCCGCCCAATATCCGGGAAAATTTTTAAATTAGAAACGTTAATAAAAAGATATTGCAGTGCAATTTTCTACACAAGTCTTGGTGAATTTTATCCAGTTTTTCTTTATAGATAGAGTTGTCTGTGTTCGCCCGTGGGCCCCCCCCCCCCGCTTCCCCTGGACTTTACAGCGGGCGTGCTTTAAAATTCTTAGCTAACACAAAAAATTTTTCAAATCTTATCAAACAAATTGGAAGGATCACAGCTAATGTAGAGGTTTCTCTGTGCAGAAAGACTTTTTTCGCGGGGTTTTTGGCCAAGGCAGAGCGCACGCCTATTCCCTATGAGGTGAGAGACATAAGGTGAACGGAAAGCTGTTCTATGTAATACGAGGTCATGTGTTTTTCCCACCCAAATCGCAACCTTTACACATCCCGTCATGACGTCCCCAACATCCCACCTGCTCTATTTGTAATTGTTTTGCTGGCCGCCAAAATTAGAGGAAAACGGGGGGATTTAAAGATGATGCACAGTTTTTTAACCTTATTATCGATGATCTGAAAATTTCGATCACCATAAAAACCTTCCCGATTTCAACTTTGTCGTAAAAATCGTAAACACTATATCGCCCTAAACCCCGCCTCTTGCTATGGTTTCCTCCCCAGAGATCTACTATGTGGTTGGGTCAGCGCCACTATTGGAGGTAACAATTTAGAAGGGGCAGTCAGCAGAACTTGGCAGCAAAAAAAAGGGGCCAATTCCCTGCTTCTTTTCTCCAATATAATTTGAATTCTATATTTGTTTTCACCTTCATACAAAAACCTGTTTTGGGACGCAGGGAATTAAACCCCAAAAATTATATTGTCCCAAATTAGGGGTGGGCGGGCCACATCGTCGGAGAAACGTATTCCTTGGCAGCAGCGACCAAAAGTTTAAAAAAAAACCCTTTGGGGGCAAAAAAAAAACAAAAAAAAGTAGCATAGGGGCCAGGGGGGCCGGCGGAGTAGTCACTCAGTGCGCAGGGTTTGGGGGTTTTAAAATCCTACTCGGCGGTGTGGCATTTCTTTGCTAAGACACCGGGACCGATATGGGTTTTGTAGAATCTGTAAGGAAAGTGAAGCGTGGCCAGGAGCTAAGTTGGCCCTGGCCCTCGTTAACACATGCAGGTCACCATCCGTGGCCTGGGAGAAACGTGGTCAGATGTGGGGTCCTCCTGCCGCCGCAGAAACGCGCAGCAGCGCCCCCCGTGGCACGCATGCCATTGAGTCAGTCAAGGCTCCACCACCTTGCAGAAGGGGCTGTTTCTCTTTGACATAATCTCCGGGGCCCAGTGTTTGCTCCTCGCTACTCATGGCCCCAAAGCAGTTTTTTCACGGGCGATTGCAAAGAGACAACGTATGCGCCCAAACCCATCCTAAGGTTCAGCAGCTGACCTGCCCAAAGTTGTGGACTGCGTCCTCCCTTTCCAAATGGTGGACTGCACCTTTCAGAAAAACAAATGGCTTGTGCCGAGCCGAGAGGGAGAGTTCAAGCCTTTAATTTCTTTTCCAAAAAGGCAAGTACCAGACTTCATAATATGTGAAGAAGGGGGGCCCGTCCTTAAGCTTATCGGTTTGTTCAAGGTGAGGGCAGGGGATGTCTGGGTTTGAAAATACGGTAGGGCCATTCATTTTCTTTCGGCCCCGGGGTGAAGTGTTTCCCGGCCCGGACACCAACAACTTGGACAGGAGACCCCGCTTTCTCCCCCACTTTGAAAAAATGTGGCCCCTGCGCCATGGCCCGCCCCCTCCTCCTCCCCCAACCACCCCATCTCAGCCTCCAAAAGTACTGCTCCATCATACCACATGTGTAGGGCCCAAGCGGTGTCACGCAGTTTACCCGGGCTTGCCCGGGAAAAAAAGTCACACAGGGGAGGAACTGCCCCGCGTCATGCAGCAAGAAATCGATGTGTGGCTTTTCCGCGCCAACTGAAAATGGAACCATGGTGCGGCAATGGGAGGAAATGGTGTCCGCGCTGCCCCGAGGAGGGATGGTCCATGCGCCCTGATGGCCAGTGTTAAATTGGTTGTAAAAAGGTTCCTGAAGTCTTCCACGATTTCAGAACTTCTGAAACTGGTCAGGAAATGTGTGCACTTTATCCTTCGAAAAAAAGCCGGGAAAACACCCCCCCCTCGATTTGCGGGCAAAACGGCCTCCCCAACACACTTGATATGCGATGTTTCCCCCGTTGGAATTCCAGCCTGCGGGGCCCCAGAAAAAAGGCCTTAACGATTTTTTGATGATCCGGCAGACGAAGTATCCCTGTGAACTTTGTTCGCCAGGGGCAGTCATCGTGAATTGCCGTTTTTTGAGGCATTCGGGAGGCGACGTTATTTGTCAGTCCCCAGGACTAGGGGAAAAACGTCTTTCCCACTCTTCATGTCTGGAAAGATGCTGAAAAATTTTGTCTGGGCAGGGGTTTGGGGAGTGGCGATCATTTCGTGGCCACATGAGTCCCGGGGGGATGAAATGGAGGAGGAGGACTTGGGCAGGCATTGTCTGGTGAAAAGAGTGGATTTTTCTCCCCGGTGGGCAAGGGGGGCATGTTATTTGCCCGGTGTGACGCCCCAATAGTCAGATCCCGGGAGAGGGATGACTTCTGGTCTCCCCCCTATTGGGGCCCTCGCTACCGGTCCAAAAAGGGAGCCTTTTTCCAGCTATTTAGGGGGGGGGGAGGACAAACCAAATATTAGGGAAAACCTCGTAATCAGTTGGCCGGGCCCTATGTGCGGCTTGTCCTCCTCTGCATTGACCGGGGGGGTTCCTCACGTCACGTACTACTGGCCTGGGGGGAAAGGGGGGGGGGGTAGGAGCAGTACCGCTCCTCGCAGTAACTAAGTTGGGTCACTGAGGCGCTTCCTTCACCCCCTAGTGAGGAGGGTAGTCGCCAGCAAGCAGCAGCAGGGCCTGGAGCAGTCCCTGAACCAAAAGGTGGTGGCCTACTTGGACAGCACTTGCCACCCCCGTTAGGATCCGCTGGATATGGGCAGCCAAACTGGATTTTTGGCCGCAACTTGCCGAGTTTGCGTGGAGGTGTCCGCCCCCAGTAGTGTGGCTTAGAGCGGGGTTCAGTGCGGCGGGGGCCACGTTAGCCCCCAAGGGGGAACCCCCTTGTCCCCGGGAAATGTGGAACGATGACCTTTGTAAAAAAAAAATCGGGGTGGTCGGCCGGATTTCCACTCCAATGCCTTTGGGTGATACATCGCCATGACGCCTCACCCCAAAATGTGAGAAATGGTCTGGTTCAAAAATACCTGCCTAGCCCTATTCTGTGTCGCCCCCAGCCTGATGCCCCACATCTGTGACAGTTTTCTCCCCCTGCAAACAACCTTTTACAGGGGGTGGTTTTGCCAACCCCCCCCCACAAATGTGTCATTGTGCCCCTGTCTGACCTATGTGCTGCTGTGGCTGCTGCCGTGCCCCCCATGTGCCATTGTCCCCCTCTGTGGCCTATCCGTTTTTGCCACTTTAGAATGCATTATGCCCCTGTTGACTCATGCTGCTGCCCCCCCCGGGACCGCCACACTGTGTCATTGTCCCCCTCTGTGGCCTATCCTGTTTTTGCCCCCTCCGAATGTCATTGTGCCCCTGTTTTGACCCATGTGCTGCTGTGGCTGCTGCCGTGACCTAACACTGTGTCATTGTGCCATGTTGATCTGCTGCTGCTGTGGCGCGCCGTGACCTCACACTGTGTATTGTGCCACTGTTGACCCCATGTGCGCTGTGGTGCGTTTTTTACTACACTGTGTCATTGTGCCCCTGTTGACCTATTGTTGCTGCCCTGACCTACACACTGTGTCTTGTGCCCTGTCTGACCCCATGGCCCGCTGCCGTGACCCAACACTGTGTCATTGTGCCCCTGTCTGACCCATGCTGCTGCTGTGACCTCCACACTGTGTCATTGTCCCACTCTGTGGCCTACTTGTTTTTGCCACTCCAGAATGGATTGTGCCACTGTTGACTCATGCTGCTCCCCGTGGCTGCTGCCGTGACCCCACCCCAGTGTCATTGTCCCACTCTGTGGCCTACTCTGTTTTTTCCCCCTCCAGAAGTCATTGTGCCATGTGACCTATGCTGTGCCGTGCCTAACACTGTGTCTTGTGCCATGCCTACCTCTGTGCTTTCTGCCGTGACCTTCACACTGTGTCTTGTGCCACTGTCGACCTATGTGCTCTGTGGCTGCTGCCGTGACCTACACCTGTGTCATTGTGCCACTGTCTGACCCCATGCTGTTCCCCGTGGCTGCTGCCGTGACCCAACACTGTGTCATTTTCCCCCTGTGCCTACTCCCGTTTTTCCACCTCCAGAAAGTCATTGTGCCACTGTCTGATCTATGTGTGCTGTGGTGCTGCCGTGCCTACACACTCGTATTGTGCCCTGTTGACCTCATTTTCTGCTGCTGTGGTTTTCTGCCGTGACCTACACAGTGTCATTGGCCACTGTTGCCTCATGCGCTGCTTTTTGGGCTGCGCCGGGGCCTACACACTGTGTCATTGTGCACGTCTGACCATGCGTGCTTGGGCTTGTGTGACCCCAACACTGTTCATTGTGCCCTGTCTGACCTCAGGTTGTGCGTGACTACCACTGTGTCATTTTCCCCCTCTGTGGCCCACCCCTTTTTTTTGCCCCCCCAAATGTCATTGTGCCCCCTGCCGACCCTCTGTGCGCCGTGACCTACACACGTGTCTTGTGCCACTGCCCGACTTCATGCTGGCTGCGTGACCTCCACTGTGTATTGTGCCCTGTTGAACCCCATGCTGCTGCTGTGGCTGCTGCCGTGAATACACACTGTGTCATTGTCCATGTATGACCTATGCTGCTGCTGTGGCTGTGCTGTGACCCAACCCTGTGTCTTTTTTTCCCCTCTGTGGTACCCTGTTTTTTCCCCTTTAGAAGGTCATTGTGCCACTCTGACCTTGCTGCTGTGGCTGCCCCCATCACCTCCACACTCTGCCTGAGCTTGTTTTTTTCCCGCTGCGCTCGCATGACTTTTCGACTATATTTCCCCCCTTAGTTTTTTGGGAATTTTGCCTTTAAGTGCCAGGGAATTTTTTTAGTGAAGCGATTTAAAAGCGGCGGCGTCATGTGCTGTCATACTAAAAAAACAGCATTGTATGAAGACCAAACCCGCTCCCTCTGATATTTAAGATGCACAAAAGTTCTCGACCCTGCAGGGGTCTGTCAGCCTGGAAAAAGCTGTTTTTTAACGTGATTCGTGCCGAAGTAATTCGGAACGAAGTTTTTTTTTGCCGAGAAAATTTGGCGAAGTGAACGAAACGAATTTCGGGAAATTCGCCCCCTCTTAATGATGACATAAAAACACAATTTGTTACAAATGCATTTATACTATGCAAGAGTAGTAAAAGATAAAAAAACTACAATATGTAAAATTGATATTGTTGTAATTGTACCGACCCGTATAGTAAAATTATCATGTCATTTTTACTGTATGATGAATATGGTGAGTAGCAGGTTTTTTTTCTCCATTTTTGCGGCCCAGTGCTAAAAACAATATCATGGAACATGGTACATTGGTCCTAAAATGCACAACACACCTAGATGAGTTCTCTGACAGGTGTTGAATCGAAAATGGGGTGACTTTTCATTAAGTTTTAGCACATTTGGGTGTCCGCAAACTTGAGATGGTGCCTCAAAAAAAATCTAATGAAAATGAGGCCCCAAAATCCAGTAGGTGCTCTTTCTAATCTGGGGATTGTGGTTAAGTCATATAGCACACAAAGGGCACATATGGGATATCTCTAAATATGTCAGAAACAGGTAAATCAATATTGAGTTACGTTTCCCTAATAACATCTAGTGTTTCAGTGAATAATCAACATTGAAAATCTGCAAAAAATGTGACATTTTTAAATTTTACATTTCTCCTCCACTTCACTTTATTTCCTGTGAAACACCTAGAGGGTTTAACTTCCCAAATGCTGATTTGAATACATTAAGGAGCACAGTTTCTGCGATGCGGTCATTTAAGGGAGTATGTAACATATATCCATTCCCACATAATTCCATATCCCCATGTTTCAAATTTTCTTTAAAATGTGCAAAATTGATACTAAATTTATAAGCCCCCTTCTGTCATAAAAGTTTTTTAAAAATTTAAAAAATGATGCCAACATAAAGTAAATATATGGTAGATGCTAGTTATAAACTCTGTGTGGTAAAACGATCTGTCTTACACACAGTAATTTTTGATCTTTGAAAATGGCAAACTTGTATACATTTACATGACATTTTGATATTTTTCACACATACGCAAGGATTGTATTTATTACTAACTTAAAATACAATCGGTGTAATCTATGAAAACTGTCTTGGTCTAAGACTTTCTTTGTTGTCCATAGTAATCAATCCCTATCCCTAACCAATCATCTAGTGCTCTGCAAAAAATTAAATGGGAGCTGTGATTGGTTGCTATGGGCAACAAAGAAAGTCTTTGACCTAGGCAGTTTTCATGTCTCCCAATGTGTCACAAGAAAACAATCTCTGAATCACATAGATAAAAAAAAATATCAGTGTTATTCCTGCATATTCCTACAAGTGACACATGCCAAAAATGAGGCTCTGTCATAGAGTTCAAAACTGGCTCCATCGGTAAGAGGTTAACATTCAGGTGCCCACGCGCAATAGATGACTTTCTGACACCTGGCATATTTCAGCAAGGCCGTCTAGCTAGATAATATAGGCATTGACACCTTTGGGTTAAGTGACAGCAGCTCCTGTATTGTATCGGAGCCATCTAAAAGTATAAACCACATTTAGGAGGGTGGAGGAAGATAATAGCAAATAACTTGAAACCTTGTATTTAGAAATATTTATTCATTTTATGTGTAACCATCAATGAAAGTAATTTTGTAGATACCACTTTAACCAAAAACTTTGTACACCAATAAACCTGAAAATTATATTGAATAAAGTATTTTTGAGACTTTACAAGATCTGGTAATTCTGTAGCTAAAATCTTATACTATGTCATATAATTACCTGGAATTATTGGCTGGGAAAGTATTAACTGGTCCATTACTTGATCAATTAGAACATTTTGGATGTTAACACTTTGTAGCTCCACGTTTATGTATTCCCTGTACCTTCTTAATGTTTCATCATTCCATTTTGCAGATGGTTCACACTCAATGAAAATGTTACCATCCAAGCAGCTTGTTTTCATTGGGCTCAATGTAATTCCTGCTTTACAGAGAATATTCATCAGTGATTCTTTCCGGTGCTCGAACATTACCCGAACTGACTCTTCTGCCTTTATGATGGGGTAAATAAGCTGCTCAGCTGTGCAACCAAAGGAGTCACACAAGCGAATGTAAGAAGCACCAGATCTTGCTCTTTTAGGGTTAGGCTCCATTTTTAGACTGAAATAAAATAAAACTTTTTTAACTTTTAATATTCACATTATTAATTCACATGTATTATGACTGCCTTGGTTTATCATCAGTGCTGTATCCATCTTTCTAATTCTATTCATAAGATACACCTATGATGAGGAAGAGGACACTAAACAACAGAATTAAATTACTTTCATAGCTTCACTAAAGGTCAGTTTCTTTTTTATTATAACAGAAACACAAGACAATCAGGCGGCACCGACACACATGATTCACTCCATAAGGATTAATACCTAATTCAGATACCCCGCAAATGTCATCCAGTTTCAGTGGTGCTCAGCTTTTAAATAGGAAAGTCCCAATGGTAATCCAAATGGTAGAAAATATAAGCGGCACTCACCGATCTTCTTCTTTATAAAGCTTTTATTGTGAACACTCACATATCGTGGGAAACAAGCACATCCAACTCAGCCATATCGTTTATAAGCTGAGTTGGATGTGCTAGTTTCCCACGATATGTGAGTGTTCACAATAAAAGCTTTATAAAGAAGAAGATCGGTGAGTGCCGCTTATATTTTCTACCATTTGGATTCTTTTTTATTATGTTCTAGCCTACATATTAATCTTAGGGCGACATGTATGATTTGTCGCCAAGGCGACAATTTTTATACGCATAATATTAGCCTAGAATGTGCCTGATTTGTGAACCCGCTATACAACGGATCATAAATCAGGCACATTCTAGCGCTACGGCGCCATTTCTGGCGGTCACTGAAATAATCTGAAACTGACAAAACTAATAATAAATTTACATTTTCTGAAAATCAGTTATTGAAAATTAGGAAATGATAGTAGCTCTTAAAAATATTGAAAATGATATGATCGTAGGGGCATGTTAAACTAAGCTGTGTCCTGTAATCAGCAGTACAGGTGTCTACAAACTTTTAATCAGTCAGTCTGCCTATACAAGAGGTGAAAAGTAGTCACTGTGCTGTCTGGTATCGCTGTGTGTACCACACTGAAAAGAAGGCTAAGGAGAGAGTTGACTCGGGAGAAAAGAAATAAAATTATAAACAAACATGTTAAAGCTAAAGACTATAAGACCATCTTCAAACAGCTTGATGTTTCTGTCACTACAGTTACATATTTTGTTCAGATGTTTAAGATATATGGGTCTGAAGACAACCTCTGTGGACAAGGCCAGAAGAGGAAAATTGATCACAAATTATAGAGAATGACAAAAATGATAACCATAGAATCTCAAGAGATTAGAAAGAAAATGATAGACAAACATACTAAAAGTAAAGGCTTTAACCCCGTAAGGACCAGGCATTTTTTTTTGGTGACACGTTCGTTTTTCCCTCCTCGCCTTCTGAAAGCCATAACCTTTTTATTTTTCCACCTACATAGACACATGAGGGCTTTTATTTTGCGGGACAAGATGTACTTTCTAATGGTGTTATTCTCTATACTATAGAATATACTGGGAAACCGCAAAAAAATTCCAAGTGGGACAAATTGCATCCGGCAATACCAAACATGTAGGGTTTCTGTTATGTTTTGGTACCTTAAAAAAATTCCAAACACTTTCTATTTTTGAAATTTGCGCCACGGCGCCATTTTGTGCGACCAATAACTTTTTTGTACTAACACCTACGGACGTCAGTGAGGGGGCATTTTTGCGGGCTGAAGTGTACTTTTATCGCTAGCAGTTTGGAATGCATGCGACTTTTTTGATAATTTTTATTCCATTTTTTGACTGATGTAAAATGACCAAAAAACGCAATTTTGGCGTTTGGAATTTTTTTTTTCTATGGTGTTCAGCGTACGGGATAAATGATGTTATATTTTTATAGATCGGACTTTTTCCGACGTGGCGATACCAAATCTGTGTAACTTTTTTATTATTTTAATGATTTTATTTGTAAAATGGGGAAAGGGGGGTGATTTGAACTTTTAATACTATTTTTTTGTACTTTAAAACTTAATTAATTTATTATTTTCACTGTAACATTGAGGCCACCTATGGTACTTGACCACTAGGTGGCACGATTGTTAATACAACCTAATGCATTGTAAAGGCAATGCATTAGGGTGTACAAAGATGGCGGTTTCCCCACTTCCTGTCTGCGGACTGAAGTGGGGCAAACCGGCCAGGGTAAGTGACGGGAGCCTTCACAAGGCTCCCCACCACCATGCCTGGTCATCGGATCGGCGCAGCATAGCTGCGCTGATGCCGATGACCGTACCGATCGGTGCGCGGCACCGATCGGCGTTAATTCAGACGCCGCGGCCATCTTTGCCGCGGTGTCTGATGGGTTAAACAGCGCCAGCGATTTGCCGCTAACACCCGCCGGCTGTGCGGGGGGGTCGCGGCGCGATCCCCCTGCAAAGCCCCTTAGCGGCCCTGGGACGTACTCATACGCCCAAGGTCGTTAAGGGGTTAAAACTATCTCCAAACAGCTTGATGCTCCTGTTACTACAATTGCACATGTTATCTGTAATTTTAACGTCTCTGTAGCCAACCTTCCAGGACATAGCGGCAAGAGGAAAACTAAGGACAAATTGAAGAGATTACCATATATACTCGAGTATAAGCCGAGCTTTTCAGCCAAAAAAATGAGCTGAAAAACATATATCTGCCTATAATAGCCTTTACCTGACTATGGGGGAATATATACCTGCCTATAATAGACTATACCTGCCTATGAGGGGACATATACCAGCCTATAATAGCCTCTACCTGACTATGGAGGAATATATACCTGCCTATAATAGCCTATACTAACCTATACCTGCCTATGGGGGAACATACATCTGCCTATAATAGCCTCTACTTGCCTATAATAGCCTATAACTGCCTATGAGGGGACAGATACCTGCCTATAATAGCCTATACCTGCCTATAATGGGCTATACCTGCCTATGAAGGGACATATACCTGCCTATGAGGGGACATATACCTGCCTATACTAGCCTATACTTGCCTATTAGGGGACATATACCTGCCTATAGGGGACATATAACTGCCTTTACATGCTATTGGGGACATAAACTTGCCTATAATTGCCTATGGGGGAGATTAAACTGCTTATACCTGCCTATGAGGGGACATATACTTGCCTATACCTGCCTATAGGGGAGATTAAACTGCCTATACTTGCCTATGAGGGGACATATACTTGCCTATACCTGCCTATGGGGGACATTAAATTGCCTATACCTGCCTATGAGGGGACATATACCTGCCTATACTTGCCTATGCGGAACATTAAACTGCTTATGTCTCCCTATGGGGGACATATACCTGCATATACCTGCCTATGTGGAACATTAAACTGCTTATGCCTCCCTAGCCGCTGCATTTCCCACCCTAGGCTTATACTCGAGTCAATACATTTTCCCAGTTTTTTGTGGAAAAAGTAGGTGCCTCGGCTTGAAATGGGACGTATTTCAGTCCGTAATTCGCGCCGTACTGCACGAATTACGGGCTGGAATACGTCCCAGTCATTACGGTAATCCACAGTTCTCATAGTGAACTATGGATTACGTCTCCTCTCTCCGCTCTGCGAATCCGCCGCGGGGGGAGATAAGTGACATGTCATTTACTAGCGGCATATACGTGCCACTAGTAATAGTCTATGGGCCCCCCGCTCCCGCCCCCACTCCCAGCCCGCCCCCGTCCACACGGCGTAATTGCGGGGCGTAATTACGCCCGCAATTATGCCGTGTGAACATCGCCTTATATTCGGGTCAGCTTATACTTGAGTATAAACGGTAACAATATGAATGTTAATCAAAAATCCCATAACAATTTATAAAGACACTAGAGGGCAACTCAAAGGTTTAGGTATTAGGCTATGTTCACACGGCTTAAATTAGGACGCATGGTGTGGTGTACTGCGCTCAATACATGGCAAAATACGTCCCAATAATTACGGTAATCCACAGTTCTCATAGAGAACTATGGATTACGCCTCCTCTCCCTGCTCGTACAATAGGACGCGCGGGGAGATAAGTGACATGTCAATTATTCACTGCATTTACGCGCCGTGAGTAGTGATGAGCGATTACGTCGGGTCGATAGTCGATATCGGCAATTATCAAGACGATTTCCGATAGTCGATAATAGATTATCGCCGATGACCATAAAAGTCTATGGGAGAGGAACAACACCTTCATTCTTACACCCAAACAGGCTGGAGAAGCTGGAATTAACATCCACAACAGTCAAAATGGATACGTGCTACATCTAGGCAACACACTTAGGTTATAAAAAGCCACAGAAAAAAAGTCACAGACCATTCACTATCCTGTCTTGTACCACAGCATGACCTTTAAACCTGCATCACCCACAAATAAAAAGTGCCAGAAGCAGTATGATTTTGAACCATCATTTTACTTGAACTGGACATTGAATATCCCTGTCCTGGAACGCAGCATGAGACCCCAAACCTGCATGACCCCCAGATTTAAAAAGAGCCGGAAGGAGTCTTTCAACCACCATATTAGTTTCACTGGACATTGACTAAATCTGTCCGTACCCCAGAGTGACCATAACCTTGTCTGACCCTAACAGATTAAAAAGTGTCTGTCAAATGAGTCTTTCAACCACCATTTTAGTTTCACTGACATTGACCTATAATTGTCCTGGCCACAGCCATGAGCCCCAACCTGCATGAACCCACAGATTAAAAAGTGCCGGAAAAAGGAGTCTTTCAACCACCCATTTAGTTTCACTGGACCATAGACAATCCCTTTCCTGGCCCACAGCATGAGCCCCGAACCTGCATGACCCCCAGATGTTAAAAAGTGTCTGCATATTGAGTCTTTTCAACCACCATTTTAGTTGCACTGGACCATTGACTATATTGTCCAGGCCACAGCATGAGCCCCAAACCCTGCATGACCCACAGATTAAAACGTGCCAGAAAAAGGAGACTTTCAACCCCATTTTATTTCACTGGATAAAACTATCCCTGTCCTGGCCACAGCATGAGCCCCGAACCTGCATGACCCCCAGATTTAAAAAGTGCCGGAAAAAGATTCTTTTCAACCACCATTATGTAGTTGAACCGACAATAACTAAATCAGACCTGTAGTCGCAGTATGACCATTAAACCCTGTCCTGAACCCACATGATTAAAAAATGTCCGAAAGGAGTTTTCAACCACCATTTTAATTTGAACTGGACATTGAACTATATCTGTCCTGGGCCACAGCATGACCCTTAAACCTGTTTGACACACAGATCAACATGAGGCACTATGCTATTTTGTACAGTGACTGTCATTTTAGTATATTTATGGAACCGACATTTGTTACATAATATATTAGGGAAGTTTATTTATAGTGTACAATATTATCATTTTGCTTTTTTTCAAGTGTGATAACATACAACATACACCCCCTGCAGTTTTTAAAGGTATTATTTACACATTTAGATGTGTTAATACGTCTGCACAACCCCATATAGTAATACAAATGGTCCTAATTCATCCCCAAAAACACTTTCAGTTAGTTGAGAATACATTTGCCCTCCTGTCTCTAGAGGAGTGATTCAGCCATCAATCAATGGGTGTATAAATTTTTCCTCCAAATTACCCCCCTGTTTTTTTTTTCTTCAGTGAATAGGGACAGACTCCCCTGGAGATCAAATGATGCGACCCCATAGTGACTCCAGCCCACAGAAAATTTTTAAGCCTCAAATTGTGCAATTTGTGGTCCAGCCCCTGAGCCCTTTTTGACACTACTCTAACCTCACATAAATCACCTTTTCAAAAATCTGATTTTTTAGAGAAAATTGAAGCTCTCCTGATTGTCCCTAACGGTGATAGCCAGTGCTGCCGTCAGCCCTACTGTTAACAGGAGGTTCCAGCTGCCATGTCCCAGACTTACCGTGGGTGCTGTGAGAGCCCATGCTAGCTGTCTGTCAACTTTTAACTCTCAGGTTCATCAGCCAGGGCCGGAGTACAGTGGGTGCGATGATAGCCCAGGCTATCGTCAGTCCATCTATTAATATTCAGTTTCAGCTGCCAGGGGCCGGAGTTACAGTGGGTGCGGTTTGAGCAGCCCAGGCTGCGTCCGTCATCTATTAACACGTAAAAATGCCCATATGATGCCTCAACCAAAACAGTCGGGCGGAAGCAGAGTGCGGAAGCGGAAGTGGGAGGCCAGACCTCCATCCTTCTCAGTACACAGTCAAGAACTGGGTAGCGTCTTGCCTCGTATGAGTGCGACCAAATGAGCTTCACGGTGGAAAGCGGAGGTTGACGTTCCGTTCCACCCAGAGTGCCCTTGTTTCATGCATTCTTTTTCACCTCGTTTTACTCAACGTGCTGGAGGAAATGTCTCTGTTCTTTGTTTTCTCTGTCCGTGCTCCATACTCCTGTCCTCGTGAATAACATACATCCTGTCAAGTCTTCCTGTACTCCCTTTGTACAAATTCAGAGGAAATTTTACAGCTATTTTGTACATGCAAGTTTTTTAAGTAGTTAATTCTAGAAAACACATTTTAAATAGACTGGAATCCCACCATGTCCTAATGTTTCACTTTTTTAATTGTATTAAATGGGTTGGTCTCAATACAGGATTGCTAGCTATGTTAAAGATCGTTGCAAAAACAAGTCATTTTGCATAATTTTCCCATTAACAGTGTCCTACTATTCTCTGGTTTACTGACACCATCACCTTGATCCACTCTTGACAATTATTTTGTTTGTTAAGAAAAAATGTTCTTTTAGAAACCACATTTTTACAATAGTACCATAGTCTAGCTGCATTCACAGCAAAAGGCCCCCAAAAATAAAAACATGACCCATGAGCCCACTTTTGACAAATTGTGATGACAAATGTCCTGTTAAAAACAAAATTTTTCAGAATAGGAACCTTGTAGTATTGCGGCATTTCAAAGCAAGCATGACCCAAAAAATTATAAGATATGACTTCTAAGCACTGTTAAACAATTTGTGAGGTGAGAAATGCCACTTAAAAGCCACATTTCTGTTCCAAATGGACATGAATAATTCTGTATCTCACAGCAACATGACCCCAAAAAATTATAAATATGACTTCTCAGCCACGGTTAAAAAATTGTGAGTGTAGAAAAGCACTTAAAAGCACTTTTTGTCCAACGGACCAAATTATTGCTGTAACTCACACAACATGACCCCAAAAAATTATAAATATGACTTCTCAGCCACTGTTTAAAATTGTGATGGAGAAATGCAACTTAGAAGCCACATTTCTGTATCCAAGGACCATAATGTATAGCTGTACTCACAGCAACTGACCTCAAAACCATTGCAATGCGAAAACTTCTAAGATAAAGTGAGAAAATGGAATACGGTTATTGTCATTAAACCTTGCTGACCTTTTACAGTCCCACACCGCAAAACCAGCAAAATGTGAACTGTTGGGAACTGAGAATAAAAATTGCAGTAAGAAATGATCATTTAAAAAAACATTTTTCAGAGGACCATTTCTGTTTGTAATAGGAAGTGAAGTTAACCTGCAACTAAACGGTGACCTCGGCAAAATGAGCCACAACATCATCAGAGATTCACTGCCTGATTCCATCTGATGAAAGTCAAACGATCCCATTATCTGTGAAAGCCGGATGCGTGTTGTCTGAATGACTCTCCAGCGGTGCTGAGGTCACTCAGATATGACGCTGTCTGCTGGGCAGGACCAACACCTCTATGGTGTGGCGACGATGCTCGTGCCATTCTCCTTTTGGATACCCAGAAAGTCTATTGGTTCCGGAACTCATACAAAAACATCGTGAGTGTAGAGGACGCAGATAGTCGTGCACCTTGACTTAAGTGCAGGTCACTGTGTGTTGTATGTGTGCCCTGCAATTGCCATGCTTGGTGTAGGTAGAAACTAAAGATTGCCAGAGGTCCACCTATAAGGCTCTGCCACATTGCCTGCTGCTGCTGCTGCCGCTACGGCTACTTGGCACTCTACGGCTGGTCACTGTCGCTGACGTTGTATCCAGCCGTGATATTTGAAGACTTTGAAGCATACGCAACAGATGTCTCCAGTTGAATCAAGTCCATCAAGGACTCCATTTCCCTGCATTTACTCTCTATTTGGTGGTGGAAGGAAAGTGCTGAGTTTGTTTTTGTACCGGATCCAGGAGGGTGCCCACCCAGCTTAATTGTTCAATTTTTTGATGTCCTTAATGCGAGGATCATGTTGGAGGAAATGGAGGCATCCAAGCCCTCATAGTGAGAGATGAGCCTTTATTTCCAAGCCACTGGTCGAGGGGCACTAGCAAACTTATCTTTCCTCATCTTCCTCCTCCGCCTCAAATTCGCGCCAACCTCTTCCAAGGCAGGGACGACGTAACTGTCGGTCCTCAGGAATACCTCCTCCGCCGCTTCCTCCGGCACAGCATCAACACAAGCCCTGACTTCCTCAGATGATGCACCCTGAGAGCATGTAAGCGCCGCCTTGCCTAGCCCTGGACCCTGAACCACTGCCTAATAAGAACTATAAAATTGAGAAACAGTCGGGCCTTGTGGAATCAACGGAGAAAAAGGCTCCGTGTCCGCATCTGTGTCCGTTCTCCTATCCGGTCGCTGCGGGACTGATTTTTCATAAGTGTCCAACGATCTGTTCCAAACTAAGATCACCACAATGCCATGCTGACAAGGGCATCGTCCGCACTGGACCATTATTGGTGGCTTCTTCAAAACCCAGGGCAAGGAGGTGCTGAGCACTTTCCCCTGCCTCCCACTCTCGGTGGCTCAACAACCCCGCGGTCCCGCACCGCTCTTGTCAGCCTTGTGTCACTTTGTACTGCGTAATGGGCCATGCGCGGCTGCCACAATCGCTGGAGCCTGTGGAGGGTAGAATTCCGTGCGTGTTGTCACGTCAACAATGAGACGGTTTGATGGGGAGGCCCAAGACTGACGCAGCCACGCATCCAGGGGACGATGCAGGTTGCGAACGGCGGAAGTGCTAACTGCAAGACCTCGGCCTTTCTTCAGCAGGTCAGTCCAGACCCGGGTAGCGCTTTAGAAATTTCTGGACGACGAGGTTCATGACATGTGCCAGGCAAGGGATGTGCTCCAGCCTACCGATCTTAAGGCTGACTACAAAATTGCTGGATTCAAATTTAAGTGCAAGGTACCTCTATTAACAAAGCTTGACTGACCAAAAGTGGAAAAAAAGACCTATCTGAAATGTGTACGGAGAATAAACGGTATTTTTGGCACCTATCAATACAGCTGTCGTGACTAGTGTTGAGCGATTGCGTTGGCTATCGAGATCGAGCGATAGTCGATATACGGCCGCATATCGAATAAGTTGTAATTACGAATTGAGCATCGATTATAGAGCTATAACCATTAAAGTCATATGGTGAGAGCAACAACACTCTCAAAATACACCCAAACAAGGCTGAAAGAAGCAGAAATTACATCACAACAGTCAAATGCTACTGCTACATCTAAGGCAACACACTTATGTATATAAAAGATCACAGAACTTTCAATTCAACCTGCGGTGAAAATAGAATAGCTGTTATAAGATTTACGTAGATTTTGCGTCAATGAACAAATGGTGGTCGCAAAAGTAAAAAAAACGTAACCCGTTAAGTTTTGGGTATAATAAAAAGGTAAATTTTTTCAAACCCTTTTAATTCACCTTTGTGAATAAGAAATTTCGTTTTAAAAATTTTTAAAAGTGGGTGCTGGGGTCCCAAAGAACAATGCCCGGTGCCAAAAAAACCCAAAAACATGTAAATGTGGGTGTTTTCCCCTACGAAACAAATGGTTTTTTTTGGCAACAAAAAAACCTGTGCTGACTACAAAAATTGCTGGTTTTTAATTTAATGCAAAGGGGGATTTTTTCAACAGTCACAGGTGAAAAGGGGAAAATTTGGAAAAAGAACACCAAACGAAAGTTTTAAAATGATAATTTAAAAGGGTTGGGGTTTTGCAGCAAACAAAGAGACCCGCAGTTTTTTTCTAGAAATGATGTGTACCAATATAATTTTAGGCTGCCCCCAAAAACCAGGAAATATTTCAATAGCAAAAATGAATATAAAGATATTCCACTACAATGTTAAAACTAAGTCTTTGGGGAACTTTTTCCAGGTTCTTTTTAGATAGAGCTTTTCGGGGTTTTTGCCCCGCCCGGGGGGGCCCCCCCCCCCCCCCCCACCGCCGTGAATTTAAAAGCGGGAGTTTCTGCTTTAAAAAAATTTTCTAGCTAACTACATAAAATCTTTAAATCCAATCTAAAATAAATTGGGAAAGGAACACAGCTAAAAGTAGAAAGGTTTCCCTGTGCAGAAATGACTAATTTCCCCTGACGTTTTGGGCCCCAGGCAGGGGCGGGATTTTCCCAAACCCCATGAACGCTGGGGAGACACTGACCTAGAAAAAGGAAACGCTTTCTATGTAAAACGAGGGCCAAAGTTTTTTTTTTTTTTTTTTTTTTTTTTTTTTTTTTTTTTTTTTTTTTTTTTCCAGCCAAACGCAACCATAACACATCCAAGTCCCTGACGTTTCCCCCAACTCCCACCCCGCCCCCCCCTATTTTTGTAATCTTATTTGCCCGGGCCCCAAAATTAAAGGAAGCGCCGAAAAAGGCGCGAAACTTAAATAATGATGCTCAATTTTAACCCTTTAAAAAAAAACATGATCCCGGAAAAAATTTGATCACCATAAAAACCCCTTTCCCAAATTTTAACTTTTCGATTTAAAAATCGCTCAACACAAATGGGGACTACAAAAATTCTGTATTCAAAAATTAAAATGCAAGGGGCTCCCATCAAAAAAAGCTGGGGCTCGCCAAAAGGGAAAAAAACCCCCTAACTGAAATGTTTAAAAAGGGTAATAAAGGTATTTTTTGGCACCTATCAATACCCCCTGTGGTGACTAAAAAATTGCCTTTGGGTTTAAATTTAAGTGTAAGGAAACCCCAAACAAAAAAGCTTCTGACCAAAAGTGAAAAAAACACCTTTCATGAAATGTATAAAGGAGAATAAACGGTATTTCGGCACCTAAACAAACACCTGTGGGGACTAAAAATTTCTGTAATTTAAATTTAAAAAGCAAGGTGGCTCCCATCAACAAAGCGTCCCGCGCCCAAAAAGGGAAAAAAAAACCCCATCTGAAATGTATAAAGGGTAATAAAAGGGTTTTTTTGGGGACCTTATCAATACACCTGTGGTGACTTTCAAAATTGCGGATTCAAATTTAAAAATGCAAGGTTTCCTCTATCAACAAAGCTTGACTGACCAAAAGTGAAAAAACCTATCTGAAATGTTTAAAGGGTTTTAAAAAACCCTATTTTTGCACCTATCAATACACCGGGTGACTTTCAAAATTGCTTTTTATTCAAAATTTTAAAAACAAAGTGGGGTCTATCAACAAAGCGGGGCCCGCGCCAAAGTGAAAAAAACACGTAAAAAGAAGTGTATACTGGGGGGGGGTAATAAAAGGGGAATTTTTGGCACCTATCAACACCTGTGGGTGATACAAAATTGCTGGATTTTTAAATTTAAGTGCAAGGTTTCCCTATCAAAAAAGCTTGCTGACCAAAAATGAAAAAAAAAAACCTATCTGAAATGTATACGGATTAAAAACGGAATTTTTTGGGACCTATCAAAAACACATTTTGGTGACTAACCCAAAAATTTCTGTAATTTAAATTTTAAATGCAAAAGGGGGCTCAAAAAAAAAAGCTGGGCCCGCCCAAAGTGAAAAAAAACCACGTATCTGAAATGTAACGGATAATAAAAGGTATTTTTGGGACCTATCAATACACCTGTGGTTTTTTACAAAAATTTCTTGGGTTCAAATTTAAGTGCAAGGGACCTCTATCAACAAAGCTTTACGACCAAAAGTGGGAAAAAAACCCCCACTTAAATGTATACCAGAATAAACGGCCCTTTTTGTCACCTATAATTTCACCTTTTGGGGGCCAAAAAAATTGCTGTATTCCCCAAATTTTAACCCGCAAGGTGGCTCTATCAACAAAGCTGGGGGCCCCGCCAAAGTGAAAAAAAAAACATATCTGAAAAGTATCGGGGAAAAAAAAAGGGATTTTTTGGACCTAAAACAAAACCCCTTTGGTGACTACAAAATTGCGGGTTAAAAAAATTTAAAAATGCAAGGGGACCCCCCTATCAACAAAGCTTTACTGACCAAAAAATGAAAAAAAACCCTATCGGAAAGTATAAGCAAAAAAACGGTATTTTTGGCACCTATCAAAAACACCTGTGGTGACCACAAAATTGCTGTATTTTAAATTTTTAAATGCAAGGGGGCTCTATCAAAAAAGCTTTTGCCGCGCCAAAGTGAAAAAAACCCCGGGATCAAATGTAAAACGGGTAATAAAAGGTATTTTTGGGGACCCATCAAAACAAACCCGTGGGGACCCAAAAAATTGCTGGATTCAAAAATTTTAAATGCATGGTAAACCTTTTATCAACAAAGCTTGACTGACCAAAAGTGAAAAAAAAAACCTATTGAAATTAACGGAATAAACGTATTTTGGCCCCTTTTCAATACCCCTGTGGTGACACAAAATTCTGTATCAAATTTAAAAAAGGGGTCTATCAACAAAGCTGGCCTGCGCCAAAGGAAAAAAAACGTATCTGAATGTATATGAAATTAAAAAGGTATTTTTGGCACCTATCAAAAAGCTGTGGGACTACAAAATGCGGATTCAAATTAAAAAAATGCAAGGTACCCAATAACAAAGCTTGATTTACCAAAAGTAAAAAAAACCCCTATCTGAAATTATAGGAAATAAACGGTATTTTTGGCACCTTCAATACACTTTGTGACTACAAAAATTGCTGTATTCAAATTTTAAGTGCAAGGGGCTCTATCAAAAAACTGGTCTGCGCCAAGTAAAAAAAACAGATCGAAATGTATACGGATAAAAAAGGTTTTTTTGGCACCTAAAATACACCTTTTGACTAAAAAATTGCTGGATTAAAATTTTAAGTGCATGGTCCCTCTATAACAAAGCTTGACGCCCAAAAGTGAGAAAAACACCTATCGAAATGATAAAAAAATTAACAGTTTTTTTTTGCCACCTATCAATACCCCTGTGGTGACTACAAAATTGCTGTTTTAAAATTTAAGTGCAAGGGGGCTCTACCCAAAAGGGCCTGCGCCAAAGTGAAAAAAACACGTATCTAAAAGTAAACGGAAATAACAGGTTTTTTTTGGGCACCTATCATATCCCCTGGGGTGACTAAAAAATTGCTGGATTCAAGCCGCTAAGGGGCTTTGCAGGGGGATCGCACCGCGACCACCCCGCACAGCCGCCGGGTGGCTCCGCCGGCGGGTGGCTCCGCCCGCTGGCACTGTTTTACCCATCAGGCACCGCGGCAAAGGGGCCCGGGGCGTCTGATTGAACCCGATCAGTGCCCCCAAAAACCCCATCGTGGGTCAACGCCCAGACACAGCAAGCTTGCCGATCCGACGACCGGGCATGGTGGGGGGGCCCGGGGCCCCCGAAATTCCGGCCGGTTTGCCCCACTTTCCGCCCCGCAGACAGGAATTTTGGAAAAAAACCGATTTTTTGGCACCCTAATGCATTGCCTATGAAATGCTTTGGGTTTTTTAACAAACCGCCCCCTAGTGGTCAAGTACCATGGGTGCCTCAATTTACGTAAAAAAAAAAAAAAAAAAAGTTTTAAAAAACAAAAAAAAATATTAAATTTTAAAAATCCCCCCCCTTTCCCCCATTTTCCAAATAAAATCATTAAAAAAAATAAAAAAGTTACAATATTTGGTATTGCCGCTTTCCCAAAAAAGGGGGGGTCTTAAAAAAAATAACACCTTATCCCGTACGTGAAACCGAAAAAGAAAAAAAAAATTTTTAACGCCAAAAATTGCGTTTTTTAGTCATTTTACCAATCAAAAAATGGAATAAAAATGATCAAAAAGTCGCATGCATTCCAAATTAGCGATAAAAAATACACTTCAGCCCCAAAAAATGCCCCCTACTGCTCCGAAAGGGGTTAATACAAAAAAGTTTTGGTCCCCAAAATGGCGCCCTGGCGCAAATTTCAAAAAAAAAAATGTTTGGGAATTTTTTTTACGTACCAAAACAAACGGAAACCCCCATTTTTGGTATTTCCGGGTCGGAACAACCTTAAATACAGATAAAACCCTTTTAAATTTTCCGAAAATTGAACGCCGTAAAAACAAAACCCCCGAAAAAAATGCGAAAATACATTTTTTCACAATTTGTCCCACTTGGGTTTTTTTTTTGGTTTTTCCCGTATATTCTATGTATAGTGAATAACACCAAGAAAGTACAATTTTTCCCCCCGCAAAAAAAAAAAGCCCTATGGTCTTTGTAGGGGAAAAAATAAAAAAGTTTTGGCTTTCAGAAGGCGAGGAGGGAAAAACAACTGTCACCAAAAAAAAAAAAAATGCCCCGTCCTTTAAGGGGGGTTTAAATGCAAGGTACCTCTATCAAAAAAGTTTACTGACCAAAGGGAAAAAAACACCCATTGAAATTATACGATAATAAAAGTGGAGTTTTGCACCTAACAAATAACCTCCAGTTACTAGAAAAGATCTGTATCCTAATAAAAAGTTTAGGCTGCCAACATCCAAGTAATATTTCAACAGAAAACTGTTAATAAAAAGCTATTGCAATGCAATGTCTACACTAAGTCTGGGTGCACAATATCCAGTATCCTTTAAAGAGCTTGTCTGTGTTCGCCCGCGGGCCCCACCCCCTGCTCCCACCGTGACCTTACAGGGCTAGATGTTCCTTTAAAATTCTCAGCCTAACAACCTAAAATCTGCAAATCTCTAATCTACCTGAGTTCTAAGGTTCACAGCTAAAAGTAAAGCTGTCTCTGTGAAAAAATAGAACAATTTCGCTGAGCTGTTTGCTGAGCTGTTTCCTGAGCTGTTTGGACAGAGGCAGAGCGCACGTCCTATTCCTATGAGACGCTGACACACACTGAGGCAGAACAGGAAGGGCTGTTCTATGTAAAACGAGGTCATGTGATTTTTCCAGCCAATCGCAACCATACACATCCCAGTCATGACGTCGCACACACAGCTCACCCTGCTCTATTCTCTAAGCTGATTTGCTGGCCGCCAAAAGGACAGGAAGCGGCGAACGTGGCGCGATATTAATAGATTATGCGCAGATTTTAACCTAAATTATCGCGTGATCGAAAAAATCCGATCAACATAAAAACCGTGCCGATTTCAACTTTGTCGATAAAAATCGCTCAACACTAGCCGTGAGTAATGCATGTCTATGGGGCCCAAACACACGGCATAATTGTGGGGCGTAATTACGCCCCACAATTATGCTGTGTGAACTTAGCCTTAGACCACACCATTTGTTTCTGTCTTTGCCAAAGTGGAACTAGTGAAAGACAACTGAGGAGAAAACCACTGTTGAAAACAAATAATAAAAAAGTGAGTTAACCCACAAAGCTTCTGGGAGAATGTCTTTTGGACAGACAAGACAAAACAGGATATTTTTGGAAAGAGGGGGACGCAAATGCATCCACTTTTTTTAGAACCACCAAGGATTCTCTTGAGGGATCGACAGAAGGGGAATTATCAGAAATAACAAAGGATGGAGCACTTCAAGTGATTAACTTATCCTCTCATAGATTAACGGAAAATCAAAAACAGGTGTTGGCATATGGTCTTACGTTCACTCCCATGCCCAAATTTAATGAATTTGTATGGGTAAAAGATATTAATCTCTTTGCTAGAAAGTTGGCTTTGCAAAAAATACATAAAATGAAAAATAATGATGAAAAAACCCTTTTTAGGAAAGTAGAGGAGAAAACATTGGGTGATCTTGAACAGTGGCAGGTTGAAGGTGAAGGAGACCCCATAATTCTAGATATACCCTTGACAAATATGAAACTAAAATCTAGGAATACACCTCCGATATCACAATATAATCTATTGGATACGTTTGTGGAAGTAGTAACGCAAGATATAAAAAAACTAGCACTCAGACGACAACCATCTTCTTGAAATTTTAAATGGGAGGAAGAAGTGGCTATTGCAGAATTACAGTCTAACAGGGAGATAGTAATCAAACCCAGTGACAAGGGTGGTAATATTGTCATCTTAAACAAAAATGACTATAGAGCGGTGGTTGAGAGAATACTTGGTGATTCAGAAACATATGAGAGGCTTACAAAAGATCCAACTAATGAGTATCTGAAGGAATTAAAAAGGGTTTTGGATCTGGGAACTACGAAAAATTTAATTACTGAGGAGGAGAAAAAATTTAGGGCAAAATGTGAATCCTACTATTGCTACCTTTTATGCATTAAACCAAAAGTGCATAAAGAGGTTTTCCAATACCAGGAAGACTGATAGTCTCAGGTAGAAGCAATTTAACACAAGGACCTAGTACGTATGTTGATCGCATACTGATGCCCTTTGTCACTGGCCTTCCTTCATATCTTAAAGATACGAAGGATACTGTGAGGATAATTAATGATCTAGTGGTGAGTGAAAGTACCCCTTCTTGAAGTTTTAGCCGTAGAAGCCCTATACAGTAACATCAGACATGATCTGGGCCTGAAAGCAATCAAGTATTTTATGAACACTAGAGGTACACAATTGACGGAACACAATGATTTTGTTTTACAGTTAATTGGATTTTGTTTTGACACATAACTATTTTTTGTTTGATGGCACCTTTTATCATCAGATAAAAGGAGCAGCCATGGGCACTGTTTGTGCGCCAAGTTTTGCTAATTTTTTTTTAGGTTGGTGGGAGGACGCTGTGAAATATTCACAGATCGGATTTTATTTTGGGGGTGATTTATTGATGATATTTAGATTTTTTGGGATGGTAGTCAAAAATTATTCATGGATTTTGTATCTAGACTCAATGATAATGAAATTGGGATGAAATTCACGGTTTGAAATTTCATCGGGAGAAAATTAATTTTTTGGATCTTGAAATTATTTTTGGATGAAAACAAACAATTCAGACAAAGATTTTTGGAAAAAATACGGCTACTAATAGTTTGTTACTTTTTTCTAGCTGGCATCCACCTTCTCAAAAAAGGGGATTCCCAATAGGCCAATTTCTTAGGGCTCGTAGAACTGCTCTACATTAAGGATTTCAATGAAGAATGTTAAAGTTAAATGCACGTTTTAAAAGGGGGCCAAAAATGGAAAGGCGTTTAACAGGGCTTTGACCGGTGACAGAGGACATTTATTAATCAGTAAAAAGAAGAAAGAAAAAACTGATTTAATTCGTTGTATAGGTACCTTTGATGATAGAGCCAATGAAACGAGAGGTATACTTAGAAGACACTGGCACATTCTGAAGGCAGATCCAATATTCTCTGAGGTGATTCCTAAATACCCTAGTGTCATTTAAATAGAAGAGGAAAAATTTTAAAGGGATGAATTTGTACATAGTCATTTAGAGGGAGATGGCAAAAAAACATGGTACCAGTCTCCGGGGGTAGGATCATATCCCTGTGGAAAACTGTTTCATTCTGTCCATTCATATGGAAAACTCGAGGATTTGGGTTAATCCCAATGATAAGATAAGATTTGAGATAAGACAATTCATCAATTGTAAAACCCAGAGGGGTGTTTTTTATGGGGCTATTTTGTACTTGCCCCAAGATTTTATGTGGGAAAAACCATACAAGAGTTTTGTCGTGGGATCTCGAAACATCTGAGTACTTTTAAAAACCTAGAGGTAAACAACTCCCCGAAAGCGAGACACATTTTGGAAGTACATAATGGTAAAATAAGAGGTGCTAAAAATTCTGGGGCATCTGTGTGAAAAAGCTAGGGGAAAGAAAGGGCAAATCTGGATGTAGTTTTGTTGCAGGAAGAAAGCAAAAGGGATATACCAAGACTCAATACATTGAAAAACCTAAAGGCCTAAATGAATGCTTTTAAATTTTAGCATTTATTTAATCTTGCTGATTCCCTATATAATAATTTTTGAAGAAACATGATATATGTGAAAGTACGGTCAGTGGATATAGCTCAGTTGAATATATGACTATGGACACCCAGAGTTCACATATGTTTTTCTCCCTCCCATCTCCCTCCCGCCCCCCCCCCCATCTCCTCCTCTCCTCACGTTGTTCCTCAATTTTTCCCTGTGTCCCTGTAATAAATGATAGGTAGTTAAATCAAAAAAAGTGTTTGAATTTCTGAATCTTTTAGTGGATGTATTGCACTCGCGTTGTTGTGGCGAGACGCAGCCCGGGAGGGGAAAATTGTTTACCTTTTCCCATGTATGTACTCATCTATGTATAGATTTATTGTTTCTGCTCGCTGCATTGAGCTAGTGTGAAATAGATGCAACTAATGCAATAACGGTTGAAGATAACTAATATATTTTGCATGTTTCCCATATTTTTGCATGCTCCCATTGTGACGTAATGAATTAGGTGGCTAGCCTGAGCCGTAAGAGAGAATCTTCAATGGGGAAGTTGTGAGGTCAAACTGTAGCCATAGAACCTGCAGCTTTATTAAAATTAATATGAATATTACATGTAAAAGAGAAGTGGTTTATGGTAATAGTCTTGAGACAATACTGTACAGTACAATGGAACATGTATTTAAAGGGGCCTACAGCTTTATTAAAATGAATATAAATATTACATGTAAAAGAGAAGTGGTTTATGGTAATAGTCTTGAGACAATACTGTACAGTACAATGGAACAGTATTTTAATAGGCCTGCAGCTTTATTAAAATGAAATATTTATATTAGATATGTAGGAGAAGTGCTTCAAAGGGAAGATTATGACAAATAGTTGTACTGTACAATGGAATTTATATTCCCAATGAATATGCATATTAGACATGGGAAAAGAAGGGGCTTATGGGAGTTTGATAAAGCTGGTAATGTGCTGTGGAATGTAACACCTATTCTCTTAGTTCGTTCTAGGTGAGCCACGCAGTTGCAATAATATGAGAAAATTTAGACAGAAGCCCATCACAATCAGGGCTGAGGTGTCTGCTGGTGCAGTGCGTTGGCGTGGCATAACGGTTTTAAAATGGGGGCGCAAGCCCGTAAAGGAGAGGCGAACTTGTCTGAGGTTTGATATCTTGGAGCATGGTGGCAGGGTTTAGCAGCACATGTTAAAGAGTGTGTGTGCAGGAGAGCGGAAGGGGAGTGGGCTTTATGTGGATTCTCTGAAGGCTAATTGGTGAGGCACCCCGAATGGGGTGTTATTTACGTGATATCAAAGGAAGTGAGCTTAGACCACATGTGATCGGGCCTCCCAAGCCCTGATGAAGCCAGGTTAGCTTGCAAAACATGTCCGGGGGGAGTCAGATATACGTTTTAAATTGTGATTTCTCACCTCTATCTACAAGTGTCACCTGCTGCAGGGGTGTCACAAGGGGCCTTATTTTTCTTTGGGCCATGAGATTAGGGACGACTGCCCAAGTAGTAGCTTGGGATCCCCTTACTGGAGCTAGTAATGCTATAGAATATAAGGCTCTCCTGTTAAAAAGGTGGTGCTCCACCAGACTTGATAAAGAAAAGGAGTTATCCCTTTTTTCAGAAGCAAAAAGGGTTAAATGTTGAGGGTTTGAAATCAGGTTTTTAAATAGTGTGTATAGAGGTTAAGAGTTATATATAATAAAAATTACGTTTTAGTGTTTAACAGATAGAGAACTGATAGAGTTTAAGTTTGCCTACTGCAAAATAGTAAATATAGCTTTGCTGAATCTGGCACAGAGTGTCTTGAATCTATGCAGTGTAGAATTATCAAGGTATTCTGGAGGGAAATGTGCTGCCCAGTGTCAGAAAGCTTGGTTTAAGTCACAGGTCATGGGTCCTCCAATAGGATAATACATGGAAATCCCTAAATAAGCATTTATGCTATCTATCATACATGAAAAACTTTTAGGGTTCTTAGTTCACGATGTTTTTGGATCAAAAAATGTTTTAAAGCCCACCCACGGGAACGTACAACGTGATCTCAGGTCGTGGGGGTCCCATGCTATCTTTACCTCTCAGTAGAGCCAAATTCAGGCCTCTCATTGGGTCAACCGACCTCCATTATCCAGAGAGAAAGAAATAAAAAAACACACCAACCTTGCAAGTTGCACTCATATAACAGCCTGTGAAAGTGGGCGGTGTGCAGAAAACCAAAATGGAGGCATCCCTTCCTCCCTATATAGATTAAAAGCAATATATGCCAAATACAACGTATAGTTCTGCACAAAAAAACATTTCTGAAAAAACTCAATGTGAACCTGGGTTGCCACAGCAGGGTGCGGCAAAAAAAATATACACATGCACACCATTAGCAGTGGCACACCACTGCAAAAAGGGAAAAAATACATGGAAATCCCTAAAGAGCCACGTGGGTGGCTTAAACACTTTTTGATCAAAAACATGTGAACTAAGAATCTCAACGTTTTTTCATGTATCATCAATAGGATAATGACCCAAAACACACAGCTAAAACATGCAAAAATGGCCAAGAGCAAAGCATTGGACTATTGTGAAGTGGCTTCTATGAGTGAACGCTGATCTAATTTCTATTAAATATCTGTTGAATAAAACAGGCAGTCTGGAAAATGCACCCTAAAAACTGAGACAGCTGGTGTATGAGGAGTGCCTCGAAATGTTGTGCAACAAACTTTTAAGTAAGGGATATTCCTGTTGCATTAATTAGATTTAAACATGTAGGCAAAGGTAAATAAAGATTATTAACAAATACATTGCTTTTTTATTTTGCTTCTCTTTAAAGTTTGGAGCAGATCTTATCTCCTACTTTTGCAGACAATCTTCACTAGTTACGGGCCACCTCTCTGCTTTAATGTACAGCAGCAGTGGTCAGGAAGATGACTTACTCCCTGCTCTGTAACAACAGAGATTATATGCCAAATTACTGCTGTAGACCCACCAATAGCCTAACCAGGAAATGTGAGCCTGATACTGCCTATGACTCTGCAAAACAGCATAGTGAGACAACTACTTTAAAGGTATTAGAATTCCTGGCCAGGAAGTTTTATTAGTTTATTTATTCAATTTATCAATTGAACCACAATTCAAATTGTAGAGTAATCCATTGCACACCATAAATGCTTTAGAAAATTCCAGAAATGTTTTATTTACTAACAAAATTGTTAAAGTATCTCCAGTGTAGCAGAAGTAATATGTATTAGGGTATGCTCACACGGCTGCAATACCACCAAGTACGGCACGCAATTACGGTAAAATCATAGTGCTCATTGAGTGCTATGATTTTACAGCATATTCCTTGATATATACTGAATTCCGGGAGGAAGAAGTGACATATCACTTCTTGCCAGTGCTTACGCGCCGGGGAAAACAAAAGTGAATGGGGGCCAGCCTAGAGTGTGTAGTTCACACCTGGCATATAGAGAGACGTGCACAGTAGCGCCACTATACGCCAGCTATAAGCTGTATGAACCCAGCCTTACAGGCAAATAGGGAGTCCAGATTAAAAGAAACGTGTTTCGGCTCAGATGTGATGAGCCTTCTTCAGTATATATACGGAAATTCAAGTAAGAAGAAAATTTGCTATTGCCAATCAAATTAAGAAGATAGTAAGAGAAAGAAAAAAGGTGATGAGAGAATCAAAAGTAACTTAGAGGAGGATTGCTGAAAAACCAGTTAGATAAGGTTTGGAGGAAGAAACAAGGTGGAAAATAAAGATAATAAAAAGGAGAAAGAACGGATTGTATACTAATAGAGTGAAAAGCTAAATAAATGCAGATGAACGTAGAAAGAGTAAGGTAATGATAAAGGGGATAACTAATATGAATAGGTACAGATAGAACAAGGAAAGAGTATGCCTAGGTAGTCAGATATGATTAATAATGGGCAAAGAAAAAGGGGGTAATAATGGGCCACAATTCAATGTCTGATTGTCAATAGTTGATTTTCAGTAAATGTAAATAAATTATTACTTTTGTCAGATTTAAGTTATGTCAGTGACTATTGTGGGTTTTCTTTCTTTAAAGGGAGAATACCAACAATTTTGTTCCCGTGTATATGTACTCTGTAAAACATTTAAATGGGTTGTCTCACTACAAAGAATAGCTTGCAAAATGTAGGGAACACTAAATGAAGACATTTTCCAAAAATATTGTTTTGTTCATCTGTTTTTGTTAAGGAACTACAAGTGATTTTATCACCTCCCTGGCTTTTTCTGTTCCCTCAGTGACTGACCTGTTTACTCTTTACCCCCTGCTGTTTGTTCTATGTGATAGCAGTGAGTGACATCATCACACAGGTTGCAGCAGCTCTGTGCTGGCTGGCAGTAAAAAGCTTGATTTATCTAAAGTAAACAGCACAAATAACAGGCTTTTGTTTGAGAGATCAGATAAAAACTACTGCTAGTAGTTTCAGAGAGCTTTTGACCTAATCTGAACTAATTAGCAACTGAAAACACAGAGTTGAATACACGGAGTGAATGCACAGAGCTCATATGCTAATTACAGACAGTCTGACCAGGAAGTGACAGAGTAAAGCTGCATTATTTCATTCATTCATCTATGAAACTCTGTGGGGAGACAACCCCTTTAATACACTTTAAAACAATTAATAAATTCCCCATATCTACACAAAAATCTACAGCAGCAAATTTGCAACAAGGCAGCACTAAACTCAGTATGATTTAGTGTAGATTTACCTGCAGAAATCACTGTGGACAATGTGCAGTGCATCTGCCACCTTCACCCGAAAGCTGGGGCACACAGTCCAGAAGTCTCGTAAGCACAAAACCGCGCATACGATATAACATTATTGGCAAGATTACGAAAGTCACACCAAAAACCGGAGCTAAACCAACGTATTTAAATATGCTCATAGGGCTGGCTTAGTTTCCTAGCAAATACCAAAATCAACAATATTACACAACAATATTAGACAAGGTTTAAAGACATTAAATTTATTAAAAGTAAATGTAGTAAAAATGATTTGGCTTACCCGTCCACAATCTTGTATGTCTTGAAGTTTAGCTTTTATCTCCTGTCTTAATTTGGATCAGTAGAGAATCTTCTCTTCATATAGAATATTCTGGATTATCTTAATTCAGTTCAAAGACCGGCCTTTCTTCCTAATAGCAACAGCTCAGTCAGTATTACTTCCAGCTTGATTTCTAAGTTTCGTTTCTTGTTCTGCTGCTGCCTTTTTTCTCCCCAGGGCGTTACTACATAAACAACGGCTTCAACAGTGATAATGAAACAGTCCTGTAATTAGAAACTGTTATGGAAGATAACAAATAATCTTGAAACATGAGACAAGTGAAAAAAAATATTTAACTATCACTGAGAAATGTTTCTGACTTTCTATGGCTGAACTCTCTCAAAGTTACAAAACTAAAAATCTCTCAGTATAATTTCTAGCTCGACTCCTAAGTTTCATTTCCTAAGTGCATCTCTTTTACTCCGCCTTTTCTCTCCTATGAGTTTCAAGTCTCACTTTCTATTGTGCTTAGAAGCAGAGTTAAACCATTTGAATCTTATAAGAGCCCGTGTTTCCAGGCATCACTGCCAAGAGACTACTACGTAGAATATCATCTGAAGTGGTATGTTACTCTTCTTTTTGTGCTTATAGTGTGCCTTAACTGCTTTACTTCCAGGAGATGCTAGAGATTGTTGCAATGTGCTTCATTTGATTGTATATGCTATTATACTGTATTTTGTTATCTGTGTAGTCTTGGCAATGCAGCTGTGTTAAAGTTTGTCCATGAAGAAATGCAAAGTGCCTTTGATGACAATGGGGTATATGAGTAAAGCAAAATATGAAGTGCCAAAAATATGAAGTGCCGTTAGGTACAAAAAAAACTTTTTACCACACAAAATACACTATAATTAATAAAAAATAGCTTTTATGAGATAATTCTAAAAAAAACTCAGTGTATAAGGTGTTTTTAATTTTCATTTAAGTAATTGTTGTCTAAATTGTTCAGAAAGGTGTTTCATGTAAGAAATCAATTACTGTGTTTGAAGTCTTGTGGATTATAAACATACTAACTGGATCACTCACTTTCCAAACAGCTTAGAGAAGTGCAAAAAGCTTGCTGGTAATAAAGGCAGTTTAATTGGAGCGCAGTTAAAACTGCACCAAAACTGCGCTGTGTGAAAGCACCCTAATAGTCTATGGCTGTTAATATTCAGGATTTTGGCGCTAATAAAGTTATCTCGCTTTGGTCACCAAAAAATATTTTTTTTTCATGGATTTTGGCCCTAAAGTCCACTTTTTACGGATTTTGCCGTTAATAGAGTTATCTCGCTTTTGTCACCAAAAATAATTTTTTTTTATGGATTTTGGCCCTAAAGTCCATTTTTTTTTTACGGATTTTGACGCTAAAATCTTTATTTTTACGGATTTTGGTGCTATTAAAGTTATCTTGTATTTTTAGTGACAAAAGCGAGAACTTTATTAGCAACAAAATCCGTTAAAAAAAATTATTTTAGCGGCAAAAACCTCAAAAAACATATTTTTAGTGATGAAAACGAGAAGATTCTATTAGCAACAAAATCTGTAAAAACGTATTTTAGTGCTAAAAACCATAAGAAAGTATTTTAGCGACAAAATACTAAAACTTATTTTTAGCGACAGAAGCAAGACAACTTTAATAGAGCCAAAATCCGTAAAAAAAAGTATTTTAGTGCAAAAAACGTATTTTTAGCGACAAAAACGAGATTAATTTATTAGCACCAAAATCCGTAAAAACATTTTTGCCAACAAAAGCGAGATAAATTTATTAGCGCCAAAATCCATAAAAATACTATTTTTAGCTTCAGAAACGAGATTTTTTTTTTTTTAGCCCCAAAAAACGTAAAAAAAAATGATTAAAAGTCCCAAAAAACCATAAAAAAAAAATTTTCCCGCCCAAATCGATAATAAAAAAATTTTTTTATAATCAGAATTAGATAACTTTATTAGCATCAAAATTTTTTTAAAAAAAGGTTTTTTAGCGCCAAAATCCGAAAAAAAGGATTCTAGGGGCAAAATCCGTAAAAAAATTTTTTTTGGGTGAAACAATTTTGAGTTGCCAAAAATCGTTACGCCCCAAAGCATGATCTTTTTTATTAGGGCCGATACAAATGAAGACACATGGGACACTTGTAGAAAGTTTTGGGAAAGGAAAACCTGGAAACCCTTTCCAAATTAAAAGGTAGGATTTTAAATTCTCCTGGGTTTTTTTTTTCTAAACAATTGCAGAAAAAAATTCTGCAAAAATTGCCCCCAAAAAAATGCTGGTTTTAAAACCATGTATACACGGGGAATGGAAAAAAAAACACCAAAAAACCCAAAAATACAAAAACGTTCATAAAACTGAATATTTTGTCCACTGCAGGTCAAAAGCAGCTGAAAAAATGGCAGCAATGGAAGCATTTTTTTGCAGACATTCACAGCATTGTAAAGAAAACTAAAAATGCTAAAAAAAAAGATTTTTTTCTGTGAGTGGAGACCCAGCCATAACCCGAAAAGTACATTTTCTGCCCGCCATAAATTTTTTGCAACTTTTTTTAAAAAAATGACCAGCAGCAAAAACGAACAAAAAAAGGCTTTTGGGGAGAGAGCGGGATTTTTTACTATAAACCCTAGGGGGAGCTGTTTTCAGTTTTTTTTTCGGGGTTTTTTTTTTTCGAAAACAAAGGGACTAATTCGAGGTATCCTTTTAAGAACGGGAAAAAAACCCGAAACCCGTTTTTAACTGAAAGTGGGCTCTTTTTCCCCCCATAGCATCCAAAAGCACATGGTTTTCCTATGTGGACTGCATATGCTCTATTTTCCCGTTGTATATGTTTTCCCTGTAGCACTCAAAAGTGTGGTCTATATCATATACCGGCAGGAAATAGACCAAGGTAGTCCAAATAAATCTATGTTTGCTCCAAAACCCGGGGGGGGGTTTCAAAACCCCCGGGGCCTTGGGGGAAAAAAAAAAGGGGGCCCTTAAATTCCCCAAATTTTTTTGGGGGGGGGTTTTTTTTTTTAAAAAAAATTCCCAAAAAAAAAAAAAATTTTTTAAAAAAACCCCCCCCCCCCACCCCAAGGGGGGGCATAAGGCAGGAAAATTTTTTTTGGGGGGAAATTTTTTTTTTTAAAAAAAAACCCCCCTTTTTGGGGAAAAAAAACCCTATGCCTTAAAAAAAAAAAACAAAAAAAAAAAAAAAAAAAAATTTTAATTTTTTTTTTTTTACCCTTTTTTTTTTTTAAAAAAATTTTTTTTTTTAAAAAGGGAAAAATTTTTTAATTTAAAATTTTTTTTTTTTTAAAAAAAAAAAAAAAACTAAAAGGGGGGGAAAAAAAAAAAGGGGGGGGAAAACCCCCCTTTTTTTTCCCCCAAAAAAAAAAAATTTTTTTTAAAAATTTTTTTTTGGGGGCCCCTTTCCCTTTTAAAATTTAAAAAACCCTTTTAAAAAAAAAACCCCCCTTTAAAAAAAAAAAAAGGGGGGGGGGGGAAAAATTTTAAAGGGAAAAAAAAATTTTTTTTTGGGAAAAAAGGGGGGTTTTTTGGGGGGTTTGGGTTTTCCCCCAAAAAATTAAACCGGGAAAAAAAGGGGGTGTGGGGGGTTTTTTTTTCGGGGGGGGGGGGGGGGGTTATTATTTGGGGGGTTTTGGGGGGGGGGGTTTTTTAAAAAAAAATGGGGGCCCTTTTTTTTTTTAAAAAAAAAAGGGGGTTAAAAGGTTTAAAAAAAAAAGGGGGGGAAAAAAAAGGTTTTTGAAAAAATAAAGGGGGGGGGGGAAAAAAAAAAAAAAAAGGGAAAAAAAAAAAAAGGAAAATGAATTTTTGGGAAAAAAAAAAATTTTTTTTTTTTAAAAAAAAAAAAGCGGGGGGGGGGAAAAAAAAAAAAAAACTTTAAAAAACCCCCCGGGGGGAAAAATTAACCCCCAAAATTTTAAAAAAATTTTGCGGGCAATTTTTCATCCATGTTGTACCACTGAATGTTAATAATTCACGTAAAGGGGTAAACCCAATTACGGGCCTAAATCATGTGCACTGACCACTGGGCCCTGTGTTTGGGTAGCACCTGTCACATGAAAATGAATTTCAATACATAAGGGGAAGGGCGGGGAACTGAACTGGAGCATCCAAGAGGCAAGAATGATTCTTATCCTAATTTTTTTTTATGCCCCGATGGATGAGCGAGCTTTATTAACTCCCAGAACACCACTTTAAGTTTGCCTATGGACACCATAAAATAGAATGCAGGAGCCAGCATGGGAAGCCCACTAGAGGGCCATGATTGGTTTACATGGGCCCTATTGTATTTCTAACACCCAAATAAACGTGGTTTTTTTCACTTTTTTGTGTTTTGAAGCAGTTGCGGGTACCTGCCCTGGGAAGAAAAACCCCACGGGGTACAGTACTTGGAGCAGAGGATAAAAATGTGGCCTTCAGAGAATTTTGCTGTGACTTTTGATTGAGCTATCGAGATAGAACAGTTTCCCAAACATGACAAAAAGGGGTGCAGCAAGGAAGAGCCGAGACTAGAATACTCCTGGATCAAAAGTGGAATATGGGTGAAATTTGTATCACCTATGACAACAGTGATGTCTTTGACAATGGATCCATGTTCGACATAAATACCATCAGTGGATAGTACTGGTACAGTCTTTTATTAGAAAAGACTGAGTAACATGTCATGTTTATAGAACAAAAGACTGTGAGAGCAGACTCCTTGACACAATGGACAGAAGTATTTTTTGCAAGAGTTTATGACGTTCTGACTCTCATTGTACACAGCTAAGATGTGCTTCACTTGTTTGTGTTACTGTAACCACCAGGCATCAGTGTCTTTTTAGGCTAATACCAACATTTCTCCAGCCCCTCATATCCCAAACATTACCTGAGACCATTATCATTTATGTACCCCACTTTGACACCCTTCCATTTCTGCCCCTTTAAAAGGGGATTTCCACCTATTAATTTTAAAAGTAAAAAAAAAGTTACAAATCCCCCCCCTCCCCCTTGACGCATCTCCATCTTCTGTTACACAGCGTCACTTCCAATGGGGGATGTCATCCTGCACCACTGATTGCCTGCGTGGTCCATACCAAAACATATCATCACTCAAAATGGGCACTCCGAATGGGGAAAAAAAGTTAAGGGGGCCCACCACAGCAACCAATTGGCAAAGCAGCTGTGATGTCCCATTCAAAGTAAGCCATGTCAACTGAAAACCCAAAAAAAACGCCCATTATTGGGGGAAAAGGGAATATAACTTTTTTTTATTTTTTTTTGGGGGGTGGACAATCTAATGAATTTTAATAGGTGGACAAACCCCTTTGAGACAATACCCTCAAAAAAAATTTTTTCAGATATTAAAAAACTGTTTTTTGGGAAAAAACACATATTCACTTGCTATCCAATTCCTTTTTTTCCTCTTTTTGGGGCACTTAGCACCAAAGGGGGGGAATTTTTGACACACTTAAGCTTTCAATCAGGGAAATTTCACCATGACATTTAGGGGGGGGTTTACCCGGGTTTCCAGCTCCACATGTTTTTCGCCCTATATACATACCTTCATAACAGTTTTGCTCTTGGCAAACAACATGGCCAGAAGACCCTACATCTGCATTTATGGTCATATGGGAGATCTCCATTACTCAATCTGCTGGCTGGTATTATAATATAAGAGCTATTTTGCTAGAGCACACTATTGGCACAATAATTGTGATTACAAAACATGTAGATGCTGCTCATAATCATTACACATACAGTAGCTCCTATGTTTTGCAATGATGCTTATTGCACTGTGTGTACAATGTACCAGAGCAGTCCTTACATTGTTCTAATGTAATGCACTAAACCATGGGGCACTCCTGCCTATGAAACAGTATAATGCAAATATGATTAGCAGGTGAATTTATAGGTCTTTTTATCCAGAGTGTGTGCTTTTGACATAGATAGAAAGGTTGTTGCCCTAAATCCAGTGGCCGCATCAGTTGCACTTGCGTTCAGTCCCCTAAAATAAGGCACCCACAGGCCCCCTCACCATGGTAGCACTGCATTGTTTGATCTTTTTTAGATAACCAATAACGCAGCAGCTAGTGATTTTATTTAAAAGAATGAAAATTGATGGTGGTGTCAAGATAGCTGCAGCATAACGCATTACTGGAAGTGTTAACCATTAGTTTGTGATCAACTAGAGTAGTCACTTATTCTAAATAGTGTTGTTTGAACCGTTCGAAAAAAGTTAAGTTCGTGTCAAACATCTCGATTTTCTTGAACTCAAACCAAACCGAACATTTTACTGTTTGTTCGAGTAAATATTCAAGCTCGCCATGGCGTTCAACATGCCATTTTAATATTTTTCAGCGCCTTTCTGCACTTTTGATGGCCAACCAATCCATGCAGAGCACAGAGAAGTGTCAAAAGCATCATTGCTGAAGTGTAGGGCTCTCACTGGCTGCTAAAATCACATGACGATGTTATATATATTTCACTGTATTGCAATTTTCAGCTAACTCGCTGTACAGTAGGCACAACATTTGTTTATTAGCGATTTTAGACAGGAAAAGCTGCTATTTAGATTGGTTAGGTAGTTAGGGGGTGTTCAGCATACTTAGGGAATCAAGACTTAGATAGTGTGGTCTATATGTGGTCTTCTCTCTAGACAGCAATAGTTAGGGAGTTTGGTATTTCTGGCTGCATCTTTCCCACACCCAGAAGCTGTTATTTGGCACATTTGCAGGCTC
>JAODAL010038327.1:0-39355 GCA_025379985.1 Phyllomedusa bahiana
AACTGTTATTTTTGATAAAATAAACTTTTTTTTGCACCCTTTTAATTTCCCTTTTGTTTTAGAATTGCTGTTTTAAGATTTACGTAGATCTCGTCAATGAACATGTGGTGCGCAAAGTCAAAAAACACGAACTGTTATTTTTGATATAATAAACTGTATTTTTGCACCTTTCAATTCACCTGTGGTGAATATAGAATTGCTGTTTTAAGATTTACGTAGATGCTGCGTCCATGAACAGTGCTGGGGGCGCAAAAGTCAAAAAACACGTAACTGTTATGTTTTGATATAATAAACTGTATTTTTTGCACCTTTCAATTCACCTGTGGTGAATTTAAAAATTGCTGTTTAAGATTTACGTAGATTTCTGCGTCAATGAACAGTGCTGGGTGCGCAAAGTCAAAAAAAAACGTAACTGTTTTTGTTTTGATATAATAAACGGTATTTTTTGCACCTTTCAATTCACCTGTGGTGAATAATAGAAATTGCTGTTTTAAGATTTACGTAGATCTGCGTCAAGGAACAGTGCTGGGGGTTGGCGCAAAAGTCTAAAAAACACGTAAACTGTTTATATGTTTTGATATAATAAAACTGAATTTTTTTGCACCTTTCATTTCACCTGTGGGTGAATACAGAATTGCTGTTTTAAAGATTTACGACATGCTGCAATCAATGAACAGTGCTGGTGTGCCAAAAGTCCAAAAAACACGTAACTGTTTATTGTTTTGATCATAATAAACGGTATTTTTTTGCACCTTTCAATTCACCTGTGGTGAAATATAGAATTGGGCGTTTTAAGATTTACTTAGAATGCCTGCGTCAATGACAGTGCCATGGGGATGGCGCAAAAGTCAAAAAACAACGTAACTGTTATGTTTATATAATAATAAACGTTATTTTTTTGCACTTTCAATTCACAGTGTTGAATATAGAAATTGCTGTTTTTAAGATTTTACGTAGAATGCTGGCGTCATTGAACAGTCTGGGTGCGCAAAAGTCCAAAAAAACACGTTAACTATTATGTTTTTTGATATAATAACGGTATTTTTTTGCACCTTTCAAATTCCCCTGGTGGTGAAATATAAAAATTGCTGTTTTTAATATTTTAACTTAGATGCTGCGTCAATGAACAGTCTGGGCGCAAAAGCAAAAAACCACTAACTTGTTATGTTTTGATATAATAAACGGTATTTTTTGCACCTTTCAATTCCCCCGGTGGTGAATATAGAATTGCTGTTTTAAGATTTACGTAGATGTCTGTCGCTGCGTCAATGAAACAGTGCTTGGTGCGCCAAAAGTCAAAAAACACGTAACTGTTTATGTTTTGATATAATAAACGGTATTTTTTGCACTTTCAATTCACCTGGTGGTGAATATAGAATTGCTGTTTTTAAAGATTCCGTAATCAGCTCCATTGAAACAGCTGCTTTGTGCGCAAAGTCAAAAAACACGTAAACCTTTATGTTTTGATATAATAAAACGGTAATTTTTTGCACCTTTCAAAATCCCCTGTGGAGAATATAAATTGTCTGTTTTAAGATTTTATCGTAGATGCTGCGTCAATTGATCAGTGGCTGGGTTGCGCAAAAGTCAAAAAACACGTAACGTTATGTTTTTTATATACTAAACTGTATTTTTTGCACCTTTCAATTCACCTGTGGTGAATATAGAATTTTGCTGTGTTTTTAAAGATTTACGTAGAATGCTGCGTCAACGAACAGTGTTGGGTGCGCAAAAGTCAAAAAACACGTAACTGTTATGTTTTGTGATATAATAAACGGTATTTTTTGCACCTTTCAATTCCCCTGTGGTGAATATTAGAATGCTGTTTACTGATTTACGTAGATTGCTGCTCAATGAACAGTGCTGGGTGCGCAAAAGTCAAAAAAACACCGTAACTGTATTGTTTTGATATGAATAAACGGTATTTTTTGCACCTTTCATTTCACCTGTGTGAATACAGAATTGCTGGTTTTAAGATTTACGTAGCTGCTGCATCAATGAACAGTTGCTGGGTTGCAAAATAAGACAAAAAACACGTAACTGTTTTTTATGTTTTGAATATAATAAACGTATTTTTTTGCACCTTTCAATTGCACCTGTTGTGAAATATAGAATTGCGTTATTTAAGATTTACGTAGATGCTGCGTCAATGAACAGTGCCTGGGTGCGCAAAAGGTCAAAAAAACAAGTAACTGGTTATGTTATGATAAATAAACCGGTATTTATTGCACCTTTCCAATTCACCTGTGGTGAATATAGAATTGCTGTTTTAAGATTTACGTAAAAAAAAAAAAAAAAAAAAAAAAAGATGCTTGCGTCAATGAACAGTGCTGGGTGTTGCAAAAGTCAAAAAACCACGTAACTGTTTAGTTTTGATATAATAAACGACGTTATTTTTTTGCACAATTCCAATTCATCAACCTGTGGTGAATATAGAATTGCAGTTTTAAGATTTACGTAATTCCTGCGTCAATGAACAGTGCAGGGTGCCGCAAAAGTCAAAAAACACGTAACTGTTATGTTTTGATATAATAAACGGTATTTTTTTGCACCTTTCATTCACCCTGTTGAGTGTGAATATAGAATTGCTGTTTTAAGATTTACCTAGATGCTTGCGTCAATGAACATGCTGGGTGCTCAAAAAGTCAAAAGCACGTAACTAGTAAATGTTTTTGATATAATAACACTGTATTTTTTGCACCTTTCATTTCCTGTGGGAATATAGAAAATGCTGTTTTTAAAAGATTTACGTAGATGATGGTCGTCAATGAACAAGTGCTGTGTGCGCAAAAGTGTCAAAAAACACGTAAACTGTTATGTTTTGATATAATAAACTGTGTTTTTTGCACCTTTCAATTCACCTGTGGTGAATATAGAATCGCTGTTTAAAGATTTACGTAGATGCTGCGTCAATGAACAGTGCGGGTGCGCAAAAGTCAAAAAACACGTAACTGTTATGTTTTTGATATAATAAACGGTATTTTTGCACCTTTCAATTCACCTGTGGTGAATATAGAATTGCTGTTTTAAGATTTACGTAGATGCTGCGTCAATGAACAGTGCTGGGTGCGCAAAAGTCAAAAACACGTAACTGTTATGTTTTGATATAATAAACGGTATTTTTTGCACCTTTCAATTCACCTGTGGTGAATATAGAATTGCTGTTTTTAAGATTTACGTAGATGCTGCGTCAATGAACAGTGCTGGGTGCGCAAAAGTCAAAAAACACGTAACTGTTATGTTTTGATATAATAAACGGTATTTTTTGCACCTTTCAATTCACCTGTGGTGAATATAGAATTGCTGTTTTAAGATTTACGTAGATGCTGCGTCAATGAACAGTTCTGGGTGTGCAAAAGTCAAAAAACACGTAACTGTTATGTTTTGAAATAAACGGTATTTTTTGCACCTTTCAATTCACCTGTGGTGAATATAGAATTGCTGTTTTTAAGATTTACGTAGATGCTGCGTCAATGAACAGTGCTGGGTGCGCAAAAGTCAAAAAAACACGTAACTGTTATGTTTTGATATAATAAACTGTATTTTTTTGCACCTTTCAATTCACCTGTGGTGAATATAGAATTGCTGTTTTAAGATTTACGTAGATGCTGCGTCCAATGAACAGTGCTGGGTGCGCAAAAGTCAAAAAACACGTAACTGTTATTTTTTTTATTAATAAACTGTATTTTATTGCACTTTCAAATTCAACCTGTGGTGAATATAGATTTGCTGTTTTAAAGGATTTACGTAGATGCCTGCGTCAATACTGGAACAGTTCTGGGTGCGCAAAAGTCAATAAAACAACGTAACTGTTTATGTTTTTATATTAATAAAAAACTGTATTGTCTTTTGCACCTTTCAATGCACCTGTGGTGAATATAGAATTGCTGTTTTAAGATTTTAATATAGATGCTGCTCAATGAACAGTGCAGTGTGCGCAAGAAGTCAAAAAACACATAACTGTATTTTTTTGATATAATATACTGATTTTTTGCACCTTTCAATTCAACTGTGAGTGAAGTATAGAATTGCTGTTTTAAGATTTACGTGATGCCGCTGCGCAATGAACAGTAGCTGGGTGCGCAAATTAAAAAACACGTAACTTCTGTTATGTTTTTGATATAATAAACTGTATTTTTTGCACCTTTCAAATTCACCTTTGTGAATATAGAATTGTGCTGTTTAATAGTAAGATATTTCGTAGATGCTAGCGTCAATGAACAATGCTGGTTGCGCAAAAGTCAAAAAAACAAACAACGGCAACTGTTATGTTTTGGATATAAAAACGGTATTTTTTGCACCTTTTCATTTCACCTGTGGTGAATATTAGAATTGAGCTGTTTTAAGATTTACGTAGATGCTGTGCGTCATGTAACAGTGCTGGGTGCGCAAAAAGTCAAAAAAACACGTAACTGTCTTATGTTTTTGATATAATAAAACGGTATATTTTTTGCACCTTTTCAATCTCACTGTGGTGGAATATAAGCATTGCTGTTTTAAGATTAACGTAGAATGCTGCGTCAATGAACAGTGGCTGGGTGCGCAATAAGTCAAAAAACACTAACTGTTATGATTTTTGATAAATAAACGGATATTTTCTTTGCACCTTTCAATTCACCTGTGTGATGCAATAGAAATTTGCTGTTTAAAGATTTACTTATGCTGGCGTCAATTAACAGTGGGCTGGGTAGCGCAAAAGACAAAAACACACGTAACTGTTCTTGTTTTTGAATATAATAAACTGTATTTTTTGCACCTTTTCCAATTCACTCGTAGGTGATAATATATAATTGGCTGTTTTAAGATTTACGTAGATGCTGCGTCAATTAAAACAGTGCTGGTGCGCAACAGTCAAAAAACACGTCAACTGGTATGTTTTATAAGAATAACCGGTATTTTTTTGTACCCTTCAATCCACCTGTGGTGAAAAATAGAATTTGCTGTTTTAGATTTACGTAGATCAGGCGTCAATGAACAGTGCTGGTGCGCAAAAGTCAAAAAACAACGAACTGGTTATGTTTTGATATAAATAAACTGTATTTTTTGCACCCTTTCAATTCACTGTGGTGAATATAGAATTGCTGTTTTAAGAATTTACGTAAATCCATGACGCTAGCGTCAATGAACAGTGCGGGGTGCGTGCAAAAGTAAAAAAAACTTAACAGTTATCATTTGATATAATAAACTGTATTTTTTTTGACACCTTTACAATTCACACTGAGGTGAATAATAGAATTGCTGCTTTAAGTATTTACGTAGATGCTGCTCAATGAACAGTGCTGGGGTGCCCAAAGTAAAAAAACACGTAACTGATATGTTTTGAGATATATAAACGGTATTTGTTCGGCTACCTTTCAATTCAACCTCTGTGGTGAATATGAGAATTGCTGTTCTTAAGATTTTACTAGATGCTGCGTCAATGTGTAACAGTGCTGTTGCGCCAAAAGTCAAAAAACACGTATACTGTTTATGTTTTGATATAATAAACTATATTTTTGCACCTTCTCAATTCACCCTGTGGTGAATATAGAATTCTGCTGTTTTAAATAAGATTTACGTAGATGCTAGCGTCAATGAACAGACTGCTGGGTGCGGGGGGAAAAGTCAAAAACACGTACTGTTTGTTTTGTTATAATAAACTGTATTTTCTCTTTTTGTGCACACCTTTCAATTCACCTGTGGTTGAGATATAGAATTGCTGTTTTTTAAGCATTTACGTAGATGCTTTGCGTCAATGAAACCATTGCTGGTGCGCAAAATTCAAAAACACGTAACTGTTATGTTATTGATATAGAAAACTGTATTTTTTTGCACGCTTTCAATTCACCTGTGGTGAATCTAGAATTGCCTGTTTTAAGATTTACGTAGATGCTGCTCATGAACAGTGCTGGGTGCAGACAAAAAGTCACAAAAAAACACGTAACTGTTATGTTTTTGAATATAAATAAACGGTATTTTTTGGCACCTTTCATTCACCAGTGGTGAATATTAGAATTGGCTCTGTTTTTAAGATTATACGTAAGATGCTCAGCGTCATGAACAGTGCTGGGTGCGCAAAAGTCAAAAAACGACGTAACTGTTATTTTTGATATAATCAAACCGGTATTTTTTTGCACCTTTCAATTCACCTGTGGTGAATATAAAATTGCTTGGAGTTTTAAGATTTCCGTAATTCTGCGTCTGAAATGAACATGCTGCTGGGTGCAGCAAAAAAGCAACAAATACAAAACTGTAACTGTTAATGTTTTTCTGAGAATATAATAAACGATATTCTTTTTCACCTTTCAATTCACCCTGTGTTGAATATAGAATTGTCTGTTTTAATAGATTACGTAGTATCGGCTGCGCAATGAACAGTGCATAGGTGGCGAGCAAACAAGTCAAAAAACACGTACTGTTATGCTTCTTGAAATATAATAAACCTGCTACTTTTTTGCACCTTTCAATTCACACTGTCGGTGTATATATAATTGCTGTTACTCTAAGATTTAGGTAGAAGCTGGCGCGCGTCCAATTAACAAGTGCTGGGGCACAAAAAGTCAAAAAACCCCTACACTGTTATGTTTTTGATTAATAAATGGTATTTATTTGCACCTTTTCAATTCACATGTGTGTGAATATAGATATTGCTGTTTTCAGAATTTCTACGTAGATAGCTTTGCCGTCAATGAACAGAGGCTAGGGTAGCGCAAAAGTCAAAAAACACGTAACTGTTATGTTTTGATAAAAAATAAACTGTATTTTTTGCGCCACCTTCTCAATTCACGCTTGAGTGAATATAGAATTGCTGTTTTAAGATGTACGTATGATGCGCGTCAGATAGAACAGTGCTGGTGCGTAAAAGTATAAAAAAACACGTAACTGTTATGTTTTTGATCTAATAAACTGTAATTTTTTTGCACCTTTTCAATTCACCTGTGGTGAATATAGAATTGCCTGTTTTAAGGATTACGTAGATTGCTGCGTCAATGAACCAGTGCTGGGTTCGCAAAAAGTCCAAAAACAACGTAACTGTTAAGGTTTTCTTGAAATAATAAAGCTGTATTGTTTTTATGCACCTTTCCAATTCACACTGTGTGTGAATATAGAAATCTTGCTGTTTTAAATTTCGTAGATGCAAGCGTCATGAACAGTGGTCTGGTGCGCAAGAAGTCAAAATAACAAGTAACTGTTAGTTTTGATATAAATAAAACTTTATATTTTTTGCACCTTTCAATTCGACCTGTGGTGAATATAGCAAAGCTGTTTTACAGATTTACGTAGATGCTGCGTCAATTGCTGAACAGTGCTGGGTGCGTCAAAATTCAAAAAAAACGTAACTGTTATGTTTTGGATATAATAAACTGGTTATTTTTTGCACTTTCAATTCACCTGTGGTGAATATAGATTGCTGGCATTTAATATTATACTAGATGCTGCGTCAAAATGAACAGTTGCTGGGTGCGCAAATAGTAAAAAAACACGTAACTGTTAAGTTTCTGTGATATACTAAACGGTATTTTTGCACCTTTCAATTCACCTGTGGTGAATATAGCTAATTGCTGTTTTAAGATTTACGTAGATGCTGCGTCAATGAACATGCTGGGTGCGCAAAAGTCAAAAACACTACTTGTATGTTTTTGATATAATAAACTGTATTTTTTTCCACCTTCTCACTTCACCTGTGTTGATAAGAATGCTGTTTTAAGGATTTAACGTAAGATGCTGCCGTCAATGAAACAGTGCTGGGTGCGCATAATAGTCAAAAAACACGTTAACTTTATGTTTTGGATATAATAAACGGTATTTTTTGCACCTTCAATCCACCTGTGGTGAATATAGAATTGCTTGTTTTTAAATTACGAAGATGCTGTTCGTCATGAACAGTGCTGGAGTGCGCAAAATTCAAAAGAACACGGTAACTGTTCTGTTTTGATGAATAATAACTTTAATTTTTGCACCTTTCAATTCACCTGTGGTGAATATAAATTGCTGTATAAGATTTACAATAGATGCTGCGGTCAATAACATTGCTGGGTGCGCAAAAGGGCAAAAAACAACGTAACTGTTATGTTTTGATATAATAAAACTTTTATTTTTGCACCTTTTTCGAAATACACCTTGTGTGATATAGAAATTGCTGTTTTTAAGATTTACGTAGATGCTAGAGCGTCAATGAACAGTGCTGGGTGCGCAAAAGTCAAAAACCACTTAACTGTTTATGTTTTTATTATATAAACTGTATTTTTTCTACCTTTTCAATCACCTTTGGTGAATTGATAGAATTGCTGTTTTAAGATTTACGGTAAGATCTTGCTCAATGAACAGTGCTTGGGTTCGGCCAAATTCAAAAAACACGTAACTGTATGTTTTATATAATAAACTGTATTTTTGCCCTTTTCAATTGCACCTTTGGTGAATATAGAATTTGCTGTTTTAAGATTTATGTTGATGCTTGGCGTCCAATGAACATGCTGTTCGCAAAAGTCAAAAAACACATAACTGTAAGTTTTGAGAGTATAATAAACTGTATTTTTGCACCTTTTCAACTTCAACTGTGGTGAATATCAGAATTGCGTTTAAGATTTACGTAGATGCTGCGCTCCAATGAACAGTGCTGGGTCGCAAAAGTTAAAAACACGTACTGTTATGTTTTGAGATATTAATAACTGTATTTTTTTTTTTGCACCTTCAATTCCCTGTGGTGAACGATAGAATTGGCAGTTTTTAAAATATTTTCGTATATGCTGCGTCAATGAACATTGGCAGGTTGCGCAAAAGTCAAAAAACACGGAACATGTTATTGTTTTGATATAATAAACGTATTTTTTCACCTTTCAATTCACTGTGGTGAATATAGAATTGCTGTTTTAAGAGTTTACGTAGATGCTGGATTCAATGAACAGTCTGGGTGCGCAAAAGTCAAAAAACACGTAACTGTTATGTTTTGATATAATAAACTGTATTTTTTTGGCACAGTTTCAATTCCCCTGTGGTGAAAATAGAATTGCTGTTTTAAGATTTACGTAGATCGGCGTCAATGAACAGTGCTGGGGTGCTGCAAAAGTCCAAAAAAACAACGTAACTGTTATTTTTTGATATAATAAACCTGTATTTTTTGCACCTTGTCAATTCACCTGTTGTGAATAAGAATTGTCTGTATTATAAATATTACGTAGATGCTGCGTCAAAGAACAGTGCTGGGTGCGCAAAAGTCAAACAACACGTAACTGAGTTATGTTTTGATATAATAAACAGTATTTTATTTTGCACCTTTCAATTCACACTGTGGTGAGATATATAATTGCTGTTTCAAGATATACGTAGATGCTGCATCAATGAACAGTGCTGGGTGCGCAAAAGTCAAAAAACACGTAACTGTTATGTTTTGATATAAATAAACTGTATATTTTGCACCTCAATTCACCTGTGGTGAATGAGAGAATTGCTGTTTTAAGATTTATTGTGTAGATGCTGCGTCAGTGAACGAGACAGTGCTGGGTGCGCAAAAGTCAAAAAAACCACATACTGTTATGTATTGATATAATAAACTGTTTTTTTTTTGCACCTTCAATTCACCTGTGGTGAATATAAGAATTGCTGTTTTAAGATTTTACGTAGATGCTTGCGTCAAGAACATAGCTGGGTGCGCAAAAGTCCAAAAACACTAACTGTTATTTTGGATATAATAAAACTGTTATTTTTGCACCTTTCAATCACCATGGGGGGGTTTTTGGTGAATATAGAATCTGCTGTTGTTAAGATTTACGTAGATGCTGCTTAATGAACAGAGCTTGGAGCGGCAAAAAGACAAAAACACTAACTGTTATGTTTTGATAAATAAACTGTATTTTTTTGCACCTTTCAATTCACCTGTGGTGAATATAGAATTGCTTGTTTTTTAGATTTACGTAGATGCGGCATCAATGAACAGTGCTGGGTGCGCAAAAGTAAAAAAACACGTAACCGTTTATGTTTTTGATATATAAACAGTAATTGTTTTAGCACCTTTCAATTCACTACTGTGGTGAATAATAGAATGCTGTATTAAGTTTTACGTAGATGCAGCGTCAATGAACAGTGCTGGGTGCGCAAAAGTCAAAAAACACGTAACTTGGTTATGTTTTGATATAATCAAACGTATTTTTTGCACCTTTTCAATTCACCTTGGTGGAATTAGAATTGTCTGTGTTTTTAAGATTTACGTAGATGCTGCGTCAATGAACATGCAGGTTGCGCAAAATTCAAAAAACCCGTAACTGTTTTGTTTTGATATTATAAACGAATTTTTTTGCACCTTTCAATTCACCTGTGGTGAATATAGAATTGCTGTTTAAGATTTAACGTAGATGCTCGGCGTCAATGAACAGTGCTAGGGTGTCGCAAAGTCAAATAACACGTAACTGTTTTGTTTTGATATAATAAACTGTATTTTTGCACTTTCAATTCACATCTGTTGGTGAATATAGAATTGCTGTTTTAAGATTGTACGTAGATCTGCGTCAATGAATAACAGTGCTGGTGCGCAAAAGTCAAAAACACGTAACTGTAATGTTTTTGATATAATAAACGTATATTTTTTGCACCTTTCAATTCTCCTGTGGTGAATATAGAATTGCGGTTTTTAAGATTTACGTAGATGCTGCGTCCATTGAAACAGTGCGGTGCGCAAAAGTCAAAAACACGTAACTGATATATTTTGATATAATCCACGGTATTTTTTGCCCCTTTCCAATTCACCTGTGGTGAATATAGAATTGCTGTTTTAACAGATTACGTAGAATGCTGCGTCATTGAACAGTGCTGGGTGCGCAAAAGTCAAAAAACAACGTAACTGTTATGTTTTTGGATATAATAAACTGAATTTTTGCCTTTCAATTCACCTGTGGTGAATATAGAATTGCTGTTATAAAGATATACGTAATCTGCGTCAATGAACATATGCTGGGTGCGCAGAAAGTCAAAAAACTCGTAACTGTTAATGTTTGATATAATCAAACGGTATATTTTTTGTACCTTTCAATTCACCTGTGGTGAAATATAGAATTGCTGTTTACAAGATTTTACGTAGAGCTTGCGTCCACATGAACATTGCTGGGTTGCAAAAGTCCAAAAAACACTTTCTCCTCTCCAAAAACCCGTTAAAACACGTTTTTTTATGTTTCTGATATAATAAACGGTATTTTTAGCACCTTTTCAATTTCACCTTTGGGTGAATATAAAGTGCTGTTTTAAATTTACTAGATGCTGCTCAATGAATCAAGTGCTGGTGCGCAAAAGTCAAAAACACGTAACTGTTATGTTTTGATATATAAACTAATTTTTTTTGCACTTTAGAATTCACCTGTGGTGATTTAGAAATTTGCTCGTTTTAAGATTTACCGAGATGCTGCGTCGAATGAACAGTGCAGGGTGCGCGAAAAGCAAAAAACACGTAACTGTTCTGTTTATGATATAAATAAACGTATTTTTTTGTGCACCTTTCAAAATTCACACTGTGGTGAATATAGAATTGCTGTTTTAAGATTTACCGTAATGCTGCGTCAATGAACAGTGCTGGGTGCGCAACAAGTCCAAAAACACGTATCTGTTATGTTTTTATATGAAAACATGTATTTTTTGCACCTTTCAATTCACCAGTGTGATATAGAATTGGCTGTTTTAAAAGATTAGCGTAGATGCTGCGCTCAATGAACCAGTGCTGGGTGCGCAAAATCAAAAAACACGTAACTGTTATTGTTTTGATATAATAAACGGTATTTTTATTGCACCTTTCATTCACCCTGTGGTGAATAAAGAAATTGCTGTTTTAAGATTTACGTAGATGCTGCGTCATGAACAGTGCTCTTGGTGCCGCAAAGTCAAAAAACACGTAACTGTTTATGTTTTGATATCATAAACTGTATTTTTTTGCATCCTTTTCAATTCACCTTGGTGAATATAGAATTGATTTTTTTAGAATTACGTAGATGCTTGCGTCAATGAACAGTGCTTTGGTGCGCAAAATGTCAAAAAACACGTAACTGTTAAGTTATTTTGATAATAAAAACGGTAATTTTGCACCTTTTCAATTCACCTTGGTGAATATAGAATTGCTGTATTTTAAGCTGTTACGTAGAGCTGCGTCAATGAACAGTGCTGGGGTGCGCAAAAGACAAAAACAACGTAACAGTTATGTTTTGATATAATAGAACGGTATTTTTGCACCTTTCAATTCACCTGGGGTGATATAGAAATGCTGTTTTAAGATTTACGTAGATGCTGCTCAATGAACAGTGCTGGTGGCCAAAAGTCAAAAAACCGTAACTGTTATGTGTTTGATTATAATAAACTGTATTTTTTGCACCTTTCAATTCACCTGTGGTGACTATAGAATTGCGTTTAAGATTACGAAGGCTCGTGTCAATGAAACAGGTGCTGGGTGCGCCAAAGTCAAACAACTAACTGTTATGTTTTGATATAATAAAACCTGTATTTTTTTGCACCTTTCAATTTCACCAGTGGTGAATATAGATTGCTGATTTTTAAGATTTACGTAAGATGCTGCGTCAATGAAACATGCAGGGATGCGCAAAAGTCAAAATCTCGTAACTGTTATGTTTTGTTATAATTAACGTTATTTTTTGCACCTTTCAATTCCCTGGGTGGTGAATATAGAAATTGTGTTTTAAAGATTTTACGTAGATGCTGGGCGACAATGAACAGATGCTGGGTGCGCAAAAGTCAAAAAACACGTTAACTGTTATGTATGGATATAATAAACATGTATTTTTTGCAACTTTCAATTCACTTTGGTGAATATAGAATTGCTGTTTTTAAGATTTACGTAGTATGCCGGTCAATGAACAGTGGCTGAGGTGCCAACAAGTTCCAAAGAACACGTAACTGTTATGTTTTGTATAATAAACTGTATTTTTTGCACCTTTTTCAATTCACCTGTGGTGAATATAGAATTGCTGTTTTAAGATTTACGTAGATTCTGCTAATGAACATGCTGGGTGCGCAAAAGTCAAAAAAACAACACGTAACTGTTTATGTTTTGATATAAAAAAAACTGTATTTTTTGCACCTTTTCATTCCACTCCTGTGTTGAAATATAGAATTGCGTTTTAAGATTTACGTAATGCTGCGTCAATGAACATGGCTGGAATGCGCAAAAGTCAAAAAACACGTAACTGTTATGTTTTGATATAATAAACGGTAATTTTATGCACCTTTCCAATTCTCCTGTTGGTGAATATAGAATTGCTGATTAAAGATTTTACGTAGATGCTGCGTCAATGAACAGTGCTGGGTGGCGCAAAAGTCAAAAACACGTAAATGTTATGTTTTTGATATAATAAACGTATTTTTTTTGCACCTTTCAATTCCACTGTGTGAATATAGAATTCTGTTTTAAGACTTACGTAGATGCTGAATGCGTCAATGAACAGTGCTGGGTGCGCAAAAGTCAAAAAAACACGAACTGTATGTTTTGATATAATAAACGTATTTTTGCACCTTTCAATTCACGCTGTGGTGAATATAGAATTGCTGTTTTAAGATTTATGTAGATGCTTCATGCTGCGTCTAATGAACAGTGGCTTGGGTGCGCAAAAGTCAAAAACACGTAACTGTTGTATGTTGTGATATAATAAACGGTTATTTTTTTGACACCTTTCAATTCACCTGTGGTGAATATAGAATTGCTGTTTTAAGATTTACGTAAATGGCAGCGTCAATGAACAGTGCTGGTGCGCAAGAAAGTCAAAAAACACGTAACTGTTTGTTTTGATATATAAACGGTATTTTTTGCACCTTTCACTTTTCACCTGTGATGAATATAGAATTGCTGTTTTAAGAGTTACGTAGATGCTGCGTCAATGAACAGTGCTGGGTGCGCAAAAGTCAAAAAACACGTAACTGTTATGTATAGATATAAAAAACGGTATTATTTTGCACCTAATCAATTCACCTGTGGTGAATATAGAATTGCTGTTTTAAGATTTACGTAGATGCTTTCAATGAAACAGTGCTGGGTCGCAAAATACAAAAAACACGTAACTGTTATGTTTTTATATAATAAACTTTATTTTTTGCACCTTTCAATTCACCTGTGGTGAATATAGAATTGCTGTTTTAAGATCTTACGTAGATCGCTGCGTCATTGAACAGTTGCTGGGTGCGCAAAAGTCAAAAAACACGTAAACTGTTATGTATTGAATAATAACTAAACGGTATTTTTTGGCACCTTTTCAATTCCACGCCTGTGGTGAATATAGAATTGCTGCTTTAAAGAATTTACGTAATGCTGCCGTCAATGAACATGCCCTGGTGCGCAAAAGTCACAAAACACTAACTGTTATGTTATTGATATATAAACTGTATTTTTTTTTTGGCACCTTCTAATTCACCTGTGGTGATATAGAATTGCTGTTTTAAGATTTACGTAGAAATGCTGCGTCAATGAACCAGTGCTGGGGGTGCTCAAAAGTCAAAAAACCATCGTAAACTGTTATGTTTGATATAATAAACGGTATTTTTTGTACCTTTCAATTCACCTTGTGGTGAATATAGAATTTGCTGTTTTAAAATTTACTAGATGCTGCGCGTCAATGAACCGTGCTGGGTGCGCAAAAGTCTAAAACACGTAACTGTTATGTTTTGATATAAAAAACGGTATTTATTTGCACCTTCAATTCACCTGAGGTGAATATAGAATTGCTGTTTTAAGATTTTACGTAGATCTCGCGTCAATGAACCAGTGCTGGTTGCGCAAAAAGTCAAAAACACGTAATCTGTTATGTTTTGCTATAATAAACGGTATTTTTTGCACCTTTCAATTCACCTAGTGGTGAATATAAATTCTAGCTTTTAAGAGATTTACATAGATGCTGGCGTCAAGCACAGAGGCGGGTGCGCAAAAGTCCAAAAAACACGTAACTGTCTGTTTTGATATAATAAACGTATTTTTAGCACCTTTCAAATCACCTGTGTGAATATAAATTGCTGTTTAAAAGATTTACGTAATGCTGCGTCAATGAAACAGTGCTGGGTTGCGCAAAGTCAAAAACACGTAACTGTTTATGTTTTATATAATAAAACTGTATTTTTTTTGCACCTTTCCATTTCACCTTTGTGAATATAGAATTGCTGATTAAAGATTTGCGAAGATGCTGCGTCAATGAACAGTGCTGTGCGCAAAAAGTCAAAAAACACAAACTGTTTAATGTTTTGATATAATAAAGCTGTATTTTTTTGGCATCCTTTCAATTCACCTTGTGAATAAAGAATTGAAGTGTTTAAGATTTACGTAGATGCTGCGTCAGTGAACAGTGGCTGGGTGCGCAAAAGTCAAAAAACACGTAACTGTTATGTTATGATATAATAAACGTATTTTTTGCACCTTTCAATTCACCTGTGGTGAATATAGAATTGCTGTTTATTAAAGATTACGTAGATCGGCTGCGTCATGAACAGTGCTGGGTGCGCTAAAAGGTCAAAAAACACGTAACTGTTATGTTTTGAATATAATAAAACGGTATTTTTTTGCACGCTTTCAATCACCTGTGGTGAATATAGAATTGGAGTATTAAATTTACGTAGATGCTGCGTCAATGAACATATGCTGGTTGAGCAAAAGTCAAAAACACGTAACTGTTATGTTTTGATATAATAAACGCGTATTTTTTGCAACCTTTCAATTCACCTGTGGTGAATATAGAATTGCTGTTCTTTAAAGTATACTAGATGCTGCGTCAAATGACATGCTGGGTGCGCAAAAAGTCAAAAAAAACACGTAACTGTTATGTTTTGATATAATAAACGTATTTTTTGCACCTTTCAATTACCTGTGGTGAATATAGAATTGGTGTTTCAAGATTTACGTAGATCGCACGCGTCAATGAACAGTCGGGTGTGCAAAGTCAAAAAACAAGTAACTGTAATGTTATGATATACTAAACGGTATTTTATTTGCTCCTTCACAATTCACATGTGGTGAATATAGAATTGCTGTTTAAGATTTACGTAGAATTGCTCGCGTCAATGACAGTGCTAGGGTGCGCAAAAGTCAAAAAACACGTAACTGCTCTGTTTTGATATAATAAACGGTATTTTTATGCACCTTTCAATTCGCTGTGGGATGAATATAGAATTGCTGTAATTAAGATTTGTACGTAGAAGCTGCGTCAAAATAACAGTGCAGGGAGCGCAAAAGTCAAACAAACACTAACTGTTATTGTTTGATAAAATCCAACGGTATTTTTTGCACCTTTCAAATTCACCATGTGGTGGAATATAGAATTGCAGTTTTAAGATTTACGTAGATGCTGCGTCAAGAATCAGTGCTGGTGCGCAAAAAGTCAAAACCACGTAACTGTTATGTATTGATATAAAACAACCGGTATATTTTTTTGCATACCTTTCAATTCCACATGTGGTGAATATAGAATTTTTTGTTTTAAGATTTACGTAGATCTGCGCTCATGAACAGTGCTGGTGCGCAAAAGTCATAAAACACGTAACTGATATGTTTTTGATATAAATAAACGGTATTTTTTGCACCTTTCAATTCACATGTGGGTGAATATAGAATTCGCTGATTTTTAAAGATTTACTAGATGCTGCGTCAATGAAACGTGCTGGTGGCGCAAAGTCCAAAACAGTACTGTTATGTTTTGATATAATATAACGGTATTTTTGCACCTTTCATTCACATGTATGGTGGAATATAGAATTGCATGTTTATAAGAAATTTACGTAGATGCTCGCGTCAATGAAAACAGTGCTTGGGTGCGCAAAAGTCAAAAAAAACACGTAACTGTTATGTTATTGATGATAATAAACGTAATTTTTTGCACCTTTCAATCACCTGTGAGTGATATAGCAATTGCTGTTTTTAAAGATTTTATGTAGATGCTCCGCCTTCAATGAACAGTGCTGGGTGGCGCAAAAGTCAAAAAACAACGTAATTGTATATGTTATTGAATACATAAACGTATTTTTTTAGCACCTTTCAATTCACCCGTGGTGAAATATAGAATTGTTGTTTTAAGATTTACTTAGATGCTTGCGTCAATGAACAGTGCTGGGTGCCAAAAAGATCAAAAAACACGTAACTGTTTATGTTTTGATATAATTAAACGGTATTTTTGGCACCTATTAATTCAACATGTGGTGAATATAGATTGCTGATTTAAGATTTACGTAGATTGCTGCGTCAATGAACATTATGCTGGGTGCGCAAAAGTCAAAAAACACTAACTGTTATGTATTTGATATAATACACTATTTTTTGCACCTTTCAATTCACTGTGGTGAATATAGAATTGCTGTTTTAAGATTTACGTAGATGCTGCGTCAATGAACAGTGCTGGGTGCGCAAAATCAAAAAACACGTAACTTTATTGTTGATAAAATAAACGGTATTTTTTGCACCTTTCAAATCACCTGTGTGAATATAGAATTGCTGTTTTAATAAGATTTACGTAGATGCTTGCGCTCAATGAACGGAGGTGTAGGCGGGGGTGGGTGCGGGGGGGGCGGGAATAAGTCAAAAAACACTTAATTGTTATGTTTTGATATAAATAAACAAACGGTAATTATTTTATTAGCAGCAATACAATACACCAGTTGGGAGAATAAAGAATTGCTGTTTATATAGATTTCTACGCATGTGCAGCGTCCCAGGCCCAGAGAGCTTGGGAGCGCAACCGGCGACCCCAACCACCCGCCCAGAACAAAAAGAGCACACCCACCGACAAAAAATCCCCCAATTACCCAACACCGCAGATTGAGTTCACACACCAAAGCAAAAAACATCTATCCTACGCTTCATCGACCCAGACCCGAGCATGGTCGCCCTTCAGAGCCCCCCCCCCCCGACACGTAACAGAAAAAGCACACCACCCCTTGACAAAATAAATCCCTCCCATTACCAAACCCCTCATATTGAGTCCACTCCCAAATGCCAGAATACCCGAAATAACAACGCAGCAATGGCGACAAAAACAGTGCTGGGGGAGTGCGTCACAGCCTACCGCCCCACCCGTACCCAGTAACAGAAAAGTCCACACCACCCCCTTACATAAAAAGAGTCCCCCATAACAATTCAACAAGAGTAGCCACTCTCCATGCGTGCTTAAACCATGCAGAAACCCGACAAGCAGCTCTCAGGGCAAGCTACCCATCCCCTTAGCAGTTATGCTCACTTAGTGACTACCACCACCCCCCCCCCCTACACATTGCAGAAAATCACACGCACCTCCTGACATAAAATCCCCAAAAACACCCAACCCGCATATTTCCACACACCAATTCATAAAAACCTCAAACCTACCCAGCAGTCTACCCATCCCTATCATTTGACAGTCCCCTACCCCCCCCCCTACCCATAACATGAAAATAATCACACCCTCACCCCCCCCCTCTTACAAAAAAATCCCCAAAACCCCAACCCCATTGATGATCCACAACGCCAGATGCAATAAAACTCCTCAAACCTTAATAATCAAGCTTATCTACCCTATCCCCTATCATTAGAGCCCCATTACCCCCCCCTCCCTGACCCATAGCAGTCAAAAGCACACCACCCCCTTTACAAAAAAATCCCCAAAACCCAACCCACAGAGGAGCTCACACTGCCAATCAGAAATCCTACCACCCCTCTCATAGCCTACGCATCACTTCTTCGACCCATCCCCAGCATGGTGTTCTGCCCCAACTCCCCCCCCCGACCCATGAACATAAAACAGCACCTCACCCCCTTACAAAAAAAATCCCGCAAAACCCCAACACCAGTGGAGTCCACAGCTCCAATATAAATCGCCCCTCAAACCTGTACCATCATTTCCTGTCATCTACCTCCTTCCCCCGATCAGTGGTTAGATATCCCCCCTACCCCCCCCCCCTAAACCCATAACAGTAAAATTCACACCACCCACCTTCAAAAAAATCCCCATAACACCCTAACCATCGAATCATATTGCCACACTCCAATTCAATAAAAAACGCCCCGCAAACCCTTACTAATATCTACCCATCCCCTATCAACTCAGGTGACCTTCTCCCTCCTGACCCCCCCCCGACCCAGTAACATAAGAGAATCACACCACCCCTTACAAAAAAGCCCCAAATAACACAACCCTGGGCCATATTAATCCACACGCTCCAAGTATAAAACCCTCAAACCCTACTCATCATTTTGCTACCCACCCCAATCATTTATATCCCCCTACCCCCCCCCCATACCCATAAACATGTAAAAATTCACACCACCCCTTCCAATCAAAATCCCCAAACCCAACCCCAGTGATGTATCCCACACTCCAATCATAAAAACCCTCACAACCTACGCGGATAATGCGACCCAAGCCCCTAGTCATTTAAGTCTCCCCCTACCCCCCCCCCGTCGGCCAGCATCAATGCAGAAAAATGCACACCATCCCCGTGTACAAAAAAACACTCTCCAATACCCCAACCCTTCATATGTGATCCACACCTACCAATCTATAAAACCCCCTCCCAAAGACCTTACTCAATTCAACTCTACCCATCCCGAGCAGGTGATATCCCCCATAACCCCCCCCACCCCCCACCCTTAACATAATAATTCCCACCACCCCTGAAACAAAAAAGTTCCCCAAACCCAACCCATATCATCCCACAACTCCAATAATCACTAAAAGAATAACTCAAAGCCCTGCCTACTCATCATCTACCCATCCCCTATTCATTATGCATCCCCGCTACCCCCCCCCTACCCATAACATAAAATCATCACCACCCCTTACAAAAAATCCTCGCAAAGACCCAACCCTACATATTATCCACACTCCCAATCATAAAACACTCAAAACCACTCAATCTAGGACGTCTACCCATCCCCATCTTTAGCTCCCGCCCGTGACCCCCACCCGCCTACCCATAAACATAAAAATCACACACCCCTTACAAAAAAAAAATCCCTCCAAACCCAACCCTCATATTATCCACACATCCAATCATAAAACCCCTCAATACCTACTCATAAATGTCTACCCATCCCCTATCATTTATCTCCCCCCCTACCCCCCGCCCCTCACATAACATAAAATTCACACCACCCCCTATACAAAAAAAAAAAAAGTCCCCAAACCCAACCCCCTGAGTTATCCACCTCCTATAATGAAAACTCCTCAAACGCTACTTCACATCATCTACCCGATCGCCCTATCAATGGATCCTCCCGCCTACCCCCCCCCCCTACCCTATAACATAAATGACTCACACACCACCCCTTACAAAAGAATGTGCACCAAAACCAATCCCCTTGATATAGACACACGCCAAATGCAATAACACACCTCAAAACGCCCTTTACTCATCAGATACACATCGAACCCAGCCCCTAGTGCTTGGTAGCTGTCCCCCGACCCCCACCCCCTACCCAAACAGATAATGCTCTCCACCCCGGTTCATAAAAGTACGACCAAACCCGAACTCCTGGCTTATGGAGCCACACTCCAAGACAGGTGTTAAAACCCTACAAACCTCTAACTCCATCAATTGTAAAAGGTGCGACCAAGCCCAATCAGGGGTGTGGTGCGCCCCATACCAACAACCCGACACAGATTACTGTATTGTCAAAAATAAACGACTTTTATTATTTGCACCTTTCAATTCACCTGTGTGAATATTTAAAATTGCTGGATTTTAAGATTTAACGTAGAATCTGCGTCAATGACAGTGCTGGGTGCGCACAAGATCAAAAACACGTATTGGGTTAGGTTTTTTGATATAATACAACGGTATTTTTTTGCACCTTTCAATCACCTGTGGTGAATATAGAATTGCTGTTTTTAAAGATTTACGTAGAATGCTGCGTCAATGACAGTGCTGGGTGCGCAAAATCAAAAAAACCCCCCTAACGTAACAGTTATGTATTATGATATAATAAACGGTAATTTTTGGCACCTTTCAATTCCACCTGTGTGGAATATAGAATTGCTTTTTTAAGATTTACGTATATGCTCCTGCGTCAATGAACATTGCTGGGTGCGCAAAAGTCAAAAAAACACGTACTGTTAATGTTTTGATATAATAAACGAGTATTTTTTGCTACCATATCAATTCAACCTGTGGTGAATATAGAATTGGCTGTTTTAAGTTTTACGTAATGCTGCGTACAATGAACAGTGGCTGGTGCGCAAAAGTCCAAAAAAAAACACGTAACTGAGTTATGTTTTGTGATATAATAAACGGTATTTTTGCACCTTTCCTTCACCTGTGGTGATATAGAAATTGCTGTTTTAAATTACGAAGATCTGCGTCAATGAACAGTGGCAGGGTTGGCGCAAAAGTCAAAAAACCACGTAACTGTTCTGTATTTGATATAATAAACGGTATTTTTTTGCACATTCAATTCACCTGTGTGAATATAGAATTGCTGGTTTTTAAGATTTACGTAGATGCTGCGTCATGACAGTGCTGGGTCGCCAACAAGTCAAAAAACACGTAACCAGTTATGTTTGATATAATAAACGTATATTTGCACCTTTTCAAATCACCTGTGGTGAATATAAAGAATTGCCTGTTTTATGATTTATGTATAGATGCTGCGTCAATGAACAGTGCAGGGTGCGCACAAGTCAAAAAACACGTACTGTTATGTTTGATATAATAAACGGTATTTTTTGCACCTTTCAATTCACCTGTGGTGAATATAGAAATGCTTTTTAAGATTTACGTAGAAGCTGCGTCAAATGAACAGTGCTGGTTGCGCAAAAGTTCCCAAAAAACACGCAACTGTTATGTTTTGAGATATAATAAACGGTAATTTTTGCACCATTCATTCACCTGTGTGAATATAAATGTCGCTGTTTTAAGATTTACGTAGTATGCTGCGTCAATGAACAGTGCTGGGTGCGCAAAGTCAAAAACACGTAACTGTTTATGTTTTGATATAATAAACGATCATTTTTTGCACCTTCAATTCACCTGTGTGAATATAGAATTGCTGTTTTAAGATTTACGTAATGAGCAGCGTCAATGAACAGTGCTGGGTGCGCAAAAAGTCACAAAAACACGTAACTGTTATGTTATTTGATATAATAAACGGTATTTTTTGCACCTTTCAAATCACCTGTGGTGAATATAGAATGCTGTTTTAAAGATTTTACATAGATGCTGCGTCAATGAACATGCGGGTGCGCAAAATTCAAAACACACGTAACTGTTTATTTTTTGATATAATAAACCGGTATTTTTTGCACCTTTCAATTCACCTGTGGTGAAATTAGAATTGCTGCTTTAAGATTTACGAGATGCTGCGTCAAGAACAGTGCTGGGTGCGCAAAAGTCAAAAAAAACACGTAACTGTGATGTTTTTGTAACGATACAAAACGGTAATTTTGGCAACAAACAACTTGTGCTGACTACAAGATTGCTGGATTGAAATTTAAGTGCAAGTTGATATATCAACACCAGGCACAGGTGTAATGGGTAAAATTGAACACATATCAGAAATGTATATCTGATAATAAAAGTGGAGTTTTGCAGCTAACATAGAGACCTGCACTTACTAGAAATGATGTTTAACCAATATAGTTCAGGCTGCCCAATATCCAGGAAATATTTCAATAGCAAACTGTTAATAATAATGATATTCAACAACCATGTCTACACTAGTCCTGGTGAAACTTTATCCAGTGTTTCTTTATCGATAGTAGCTAGTCTGTGTTCGCAAACCATCGCCCCCCGCCCACCCCCCCCGCTCCCACCCCTGCCGTGAATTTACAGCGGTAGATGCTGCTTTAAAATTCTCTAGCTAAACTACATAAAATCTTCAAAATCTCTAATCTAACTAAATTGAAGGATCACAGCTAATAGTAGAGGTTTCCTGGGCAGAAATAGACTAATTTCGCAGAGCTGTTTGGCCCACAGCAGACCAGGTTCCTATCCCAATGAGTACGCTGAGAACACGAGGCTGCAACAGGAAACGCTGTTCTATGTAAAAACGAGGTCATGTGATTTTTCCACCAATCGCAACCATCCATCCCAGTCATGACGTTCCGCACACACATCCACCCTGCTCTAATCTGTAATCTGATTTGCTGGCCGCCATATTACAGGAAGCGCCGAAAAGGCCGATCTTAATAGATGATGCAACAGATTTTAACCTTAAATATATTCGCATGATCTTGAAATTTCGATCACACATAAAAACCTTGCCGATTCAACTTTGTCGATAAAAATCGCTCCAACCCTATTAATTATAGTTTTTCTCTTGTTGTGTACCGTAAAATACACGCCATTTGTAACATGCTACAAACTGGTAATATTTGGTTGATCTTATTTCTTTGCGCAATTTAACATCCATGGGTTATTAAAGCGTTGTTCTGCTGTGTGGTCACCAAAAGAAACGTTCTTTTTTCACCGCCAAAAAATTTTTTTTTCCTGTAGCAATATTCAGAACCGAAGTTAATACAAGTTTTCTGTTGTTGTGTACCGTAAAGAACACGCCATTGTAACACGCTACAACAGCTGGTAATGTTTGGTTCTCATTTCTAGGCGCAATTTAGAATCTCAGAAGGTTAATTAAGCGTTGTTCTGCTGTGTGTTCCACCAAAAGAACGTTCTTTTACACCGCCTAAAAAAGACAATTTTCCTGTATGCCTAATTCATAACCGAAGGTTAATTACAAGTTTTTCTCTTGTTGTGTACCGTAAAACACACGCCATTGGAACACGCTACAAAGCTGGTAAATTTGGTTGCTCAATTCTTTTGCGCAATTTAGGAGTTAATTAAGCGTTGTTCTGCTGTTGTGGAGCGCAATTTATATCCAAGGGTTACCCAAGCTTGTTACTGGGTTCATTTGGAGTCAAATACAGGGTGTGTATTTATCATAAACAGATATCTTCATCAAACAGTGTCTGTACATTTTAGAACAAACAGTATGTCAGACAGAGAGGTGGCAGGCTCTACACCTGCGAGTGGCAGTGGCTCAAACATTCCTGGAGCAGGCCCAGATCGCAGCACAGCAAGGGGACGTCGCAGCAGGGGTCACTCGGTGAGGCCACAACTGCCGCTGTCCTCTAGCGGCCGTGTGTGGACTAGCAACCCAAGGGTTCTTGAATGGTTGAATAGGTCATCCACTTCCTACCAGATGACATCTGACAACCACAGCCAAGAGTTGGTGGGAACGTCAGACACAACGCTTAGTTGGCATGGCCCGGGAGCGGGTCAGCGGCCCTCACCTGTCCTCAACCCGCCTCTGTCCCATCCGGTTCCCTCAGCCAGAGATGTACTATGTGGTCTAGGCTCAGCACCACTATAAAGCGAGGATGAACAATTTGAGGAGGGAAGTCAGCAGCTACTTGGCAGCGAAGAAATGGGGCAAATATCCCCTGCTTCTTGCAGGAGGCGGCAAAGTATAGATGTGGAGAGTGGCATGGGAGGTTTAGTTTTTGAGGGGGCAGCCTCTACATACCAAGACCAGTGATGAGGACAGCAGTGACGATGAAAACACAAATTGATGATAATGTAGCCGACCGCCCCTTGGGAGCCGGGTGAAGCAAGGGCTTCATCATCGCCAGGAGAAGAGGGCGTCAGCTTGCGCGTCAAGCAGCAGCGCAGCTTGAAAGTGGGTTGTGTGGCCGTGAGTCAGCAGGGTAGCAGCAGTGTGAGGTCGGGAGCCAAGCGCCCATGGGGTAAAAAACCCCTTTGCAGGTCCCAAAAAAGTAGCGGCACAGGGGCTCCCGCGAGGCAGCGGGGGCAGTAGTCACTTAGTGAGCTAACGTTGGGACCCACGGCCCTGCGTCAAACCCCATGCAGCATCACCATCCGGTGGCCTGGAGAAACGTGGGGTCAGATTGTGGTGGTCCATCCTGCCGCCGCACAGCAGCACGGCCAGTGGCACGCATCCCATTGCAGCCAGTCAAGGCTCCACCACCTCTGCAGAAGGGAGTTGTTTCTCTTTGCCATCATCTCCCAGTCCAGATGCTCCTGCTCCCCGCTACTCATGGCGCCAGCATCATTCAGCGAGGGGATTGCAAAAAAGACAACAGTATGCGTCCAACCATCCTAAGGTGCAGCAGCTGACCGTGCTCCTGTCCAAGTTGTTGGTACTGCAGTCCCTCCCTTTCCAAAATGGGGACTCTGCACCGTTCAGAGAACTAATGGCTTGTGCCGAGATGGGAGTTCCCAAAGCTGTAATTCTTTTCCAAAAAACCCAGTACTAGCATTCAAAAATATTAGAACAGAAGGGGGCCAGCCCTAGCTTAGGTTTTTTCCCAAAGGGGCACCGCACGGGGACTTTGGAGCTGAAAAATACGGTCGGGCCCAGTACTGTCCTTTATGCCCATTGGGTGAAGTGCTTCCTGCCCAGGCCACCAAAATTTGGACAGGAGACCCGCTTTTCTCCCCATTTGTCAAACTGGGCTCCTTGGGGGCAAAGTTTTGCCCCTCCTCCTCCACAACCCACCACCATTCAGCCTCCACAAATACTGCTCCATCATACCACTGTGTAGGGACAGCGGTGTCACGCAGTTTACACCCGGTTGCCTCGGCGAACGAAATCCCCAGGGGGGAACTGTCCGACATGCAGAAGAAAACGATGTGTGGCTTTCTCCGCGCCAACTGCAAAACGGAAACCAGGTGACGGACAATGGGAGGAACATGGTGTCCCCCTTCACCAAGGGGGTTGGGCCATGGCCCTGCATGGCGCCTGTTCAAACTGGTTGTGAAAGGTTCCTGAAGTCTTCTACCCATTTAGAAGATTCAAAAAAAGGCCGGAAATGTCAGCACTTCTCCATTCCTAAAAAGCCCAAAAACACCCCTCGGTTGCGCGGCAGAACGGCCTCCCCCAAAAAACCTTGATTGCGTTTTCCCCCTTTGGGGTTCAGCCTTGAAATGTTGGACCGACTGTATGAACAGGAAAAAGGCCATTAACATTTTTGATGATCCAGGGGGACAGGAGTACCCCCTGTGAACTTTGATGTCAGCCAGTGGCAGTCATTTCGCCACCTGTCGTTTGTTGAGGCCATTCGAGGAGGGACGTTATTTGTCAGTCCCCAGGCTACGGGGTAAACGTCATTCCACTCTTCTGTCCGGAACAGATGCTGAAAATCTGCTGGGGGAGGGCTGGGACGTGGGACTCAAATTTGCGGGACATGGTCCAGTGGGGGAAATGGGGGGAGGAGGAGGACTTGGAGCAGAAGCATTTTCTGGTGAAAAGAGTGGATTTTTACCCAGGTGACAAGAAGGAGGAGGGAGGAGCAATGGGGAGGAGATGGAGAGGGAAAAAGAGGCAGGGCCCGCAAGCACCGTGGGCGTTTTCAGTGGAGAAGGAGGCAGGGAGCCCCTCTGAGTCACTTGTGCAGATGGCCCGCAGCATGCTGATTTGCCTGGCTAATGACAGCCAAATAGTCAGCATCCGGCAGAGGGATGACTTCTTGCTCTCAACCCTATTGGACCCTTGCTACCGGTCCAAAATGGGAGCTTTTTCCCAGCTGCTGAGAGGGAGGACAAACTCAAATACTATAGGGAAATCCTCCGTAGTCAGTTGGCCGCTGCCTATGTGCAGCATCGTCCCTCCTCTGACAGGTCTGACCGGGGGGTTCTTCAGCGCTCACGTACTACTGCCGCGGCTGCTGGGGGAAGGTTTTGGGGTAGGAGCAGTACCAGCTCCATCAGCAACAACCTAAGTCTGGAGTCACTTCTGAGCAGCTTCCTTCACCCGCCTACTGAGGAGGGCAGTAGCCAGCAGCAGCAGCAGCAGGACCTGGAGCAGACCCTGAACCAACAGGTGGTGGCCTACTTGGAAAGCACTCTGCCACCCCAGTTAGAAGATCCGCTGGACTACTGGGCAGCCAAACTGGATGTGTGGCCGCCAACTTACCCGAGTTTGCAGTGGAGAAGCTGTCCTGCCCAGCCAGTAGTGTGGCATCAGAGCGGGTGTTCAGTGTTGCGGGGGCCATCGTTACCCCGAGGAGAACCCGCTTGTCCACGGGAAATGTGGAACGACTGACCTTTGTCAAGATGAATCAAGCGTGGATCGGCCAGGATTTCCACACACCAATGCCTTAGGCGTCAGACTACATCAGCCATGACGCCTCACCCAAACTGTGAGAAATGAGTCTGGGTTCAAACTACCTGCCTCAGCCACTATTCTGATGCCGCCACCCGCCTGATGCCACACATCTGCTGACAGTTTCTCCATCTGCCACCAACAATCTTTACCAGGGACTGGTATTGCCATCCACCTCCATACTCTGTCATTATGCCACTCTCTGACCTCATGCTGCTGCTGCTGTTGCTGGTGGCGTGACATCCACACTGTGTCATTGTGCCACTCTTGTCACATAATCTCCAAAAAATTGGGAATCTCGCAAGAGAACAGAGAGTGACTTTTGATCACTATATTTACTATTTTGCCATAGGCAAACTTAAACTCTATCAGTTCTCTATCTGTAAAACAGTAAAACGTAACTTTTATTATGTATAACTCTTAACCTCTATGCACACTATTTAAAAACCTGATTTCTAACCTCATCATTTAACCCTTTTTGCTTCTGGAAGAGGGAATAACTCCCTATCTATTATCAAGTCTGGTGGAGCACCACCTATTAACAGGAGAGCCTTATATCTATAGCAAAGTACTAGCTCCAGTAAGGGATCCTAAGCCTACTACTTGGGCAGTCGTCCCTAATCTCATGGACACAGAACAAATAAGGCCCCCTTGTGACACCGTCTGCAGCAGGTGACACTTGTAGACAGAGGGGAGAGATCACAATTTAAAACATCATATCTGACCTGCCCCACATGTTTCGCCAGCTAACCCGGCTTCATCAGGGATTTTGAGGTCCGATCACATGTGGTGTAAGCTGACTTCCTTTTATATCATATTAGGTACACCCCCCCATTTAGGTGGGTCACCAATTTGCCCTCAAGGGGGAGTCCACAATAAGGGGGGGGCCCCAAATCCCCTTCCGCTTCCTGGGCCCCACAACTAAAAAAAGTCCCGTAAAGCCCCGATGGGGATTTGGGAAGACTGCCCAAGTAGTAGGTTGGCATCCCCTTTTCTGGAGCTTGTGGGTTTGCTATAGATATAAAGGGTTCTGTTAATAGGGGTGGGGCTCCACCCGACTTGGGTAAAGAAAGGGGGTTATTCCCCTCTTTCAGAAGCAAAAAGGGGGTTAAATGATGAGATTAGAAATCGGGTTTTTTTTAAAAAGTGTGCATAGAGGTTTAAAGTTTTTTACATAATAAAAGTTAAGTTTTAGTGTTTTACAGTTTTGAGAAAAATGATAGGGGTTTAAAATTTTCCCATGGCAAAAAAAGTAAATATATTTTGCCACTCTCTGACCTCATGTTGCTTTGTTGCCCGCTGTTTGGTTTACCCCCCACACTATGTCATTGGGCCACCTCTTGACCTCATGCCCGTTGCCCCCTGCCGGGAACCTCCACCTGTGTCATTGTGACCAAATCTGTGGGGATTTTTCCCCGTTTTTGCCCCCTTCCCGGGAAAGCATCTTTCCATGTCTGAAAATCAAAACTGATGCACCGGGACCGTCACACTGTGTCATTGTGCCACTCTTGGGGGGATTCCGTTATTGCCCCCTCCCGAAAGTCATTGTGCCCCTGCCTGACCTCTTGCTGCCCGCCCGCCCTCACCCCCCCTGTGTCATTGTGCCATCTGTGGGGCCCTACTCCGTTTTTGCCACCTACAGAATGTTTATTGTGCCCCTGCCTGACTTCATTGCTGCTTTCTACCCTGCCTCCACACTGTGTCATTGTGCCAAATCTTTGGCCTACTCCAGTTTTGGGCCAAACCCCCAGAAGTCATTGGGCCCCGCATGACCTCCTGCTGTGCTACTGTGACCCCCACACTGTGTCATTGTGCCCCTCTGTGGGCTAATTAGTTTTTGCCACCTCCAGAAAAGGAAATTTTGCCAAAAAGCCTGACCTAAAGCTGCTACTACCCTGAATTCCCCCACTGTGTCTTTTTTGCCACTCTGTGGGCCCACTCCAGTTTTTGCCACCTCCAGAAAAAATTTTTATGCCCCTGCCTGACCCCATGCTGTGCTCCACTACCCCACACTGTGTCTTTTTGCCACTCTGTGGCCCCACTCCGTTTTTGCCACCTCCCGAAGTCATTGTGCCACTCTCTGACTTTATGTTGCTACCGCCGTCCCTCGACTCTATGGTTTTTGTGCCATCTGTGGCCTACTCCTGTTTTTGCCAAACCCCCAAATGTTATTTTGCCACTCCTGACCTTTGGCTGCTACCGTGACCTAACACTGTGTCATTTTTTTCTGTGGCCTACTCCCGGGTTTTTTCCACCTCCCGAATGTCTTTTTGCCAAAAATTTTCCTGACCTCATGCTGCTGTACCGTGACCTCCCCCACTGTGTCATTTTGGGCCCCTTGTGGCCTACTCCAGAATTTTTCCACCCCCAGAATGTCATTTAGCCACTGCCTAATCTTCCCTGATGCTGCTGCCGTGATCTCTACAAATCTGTTATTCTGCCACTCTTTTGGCCTACTCCGGGTTTTTCCAAACCCCCCGAATGTTATTGTGCCACTGCCCGCCTAAAGCTGCTGCTACCGGACCCCACACCCGTTTTCATTGTGCCCCTCTGTGGGGCCCACTCCAAATTTTTTGCCACCTCCAGAATGTCATTGTGGGACTGTCTTATCTCATGCTGCTGCTAAACCTTTACTCCCACACTGTGTCATTGTGCCACCCTGTGGGGGGGTACTCCAGTTTTTGCCACCCCCAGAATTTTCTTTTTGCCAAAAGTTGACCTCATTTCTGCTGTGCCGTGACCTCCACCTTTGTCATTTTGCCACTCTGTGGGTACTTCCCGTTTTTGCCACTCCCGAATGTTCATTGTGCCCCCCCATCCCGACCTTTATGCTGTGCCTTGGGCCCCCACACTGGGTTATTGTGCCCCTCTGGGCCTAAATCCTGTTTTGCCACCTCCAAAAATTTCATTGTGGGCCCCTGCCTGACCTCATGCTGGTGCCCAATGTGACCTCCACAATGTCATTGTGCCCCAAATTGTGGCCCAAATCCAAATTTTGCCCCTCCAGAATTTTATTGTGCCCTTGGGCCCGACCTCATGATGCTGCTACCGTGAACCCCACACTGTGTCATTTGCCAATCCCGTGGCCTACCCCCAGTTTTTGCCACTCCAGAAAAAGTCATTGTGCCACTGTCCCGACCTCATGCTGATGTACTGTTTACCTCCCCCCTGTGTATTGTGCCACTCTGTGGGGCCCACTCCAGGGTTTTTTCCCCCTTTGAATGTAATTGTGGGGCCCCTGTTGACCTAAGTGTGCTGCTGTGGTCCTTTCCCCATTTTGGCATTGTGGCCCCTCTGTGGGCCCCACTCCAGTTTTTGTACCTCCAGAATGGGCATTGTGCCCCTGCTGGGGCCCTTCCCTGCTGTGTTAAAAGTGAAACCCCCACATGTGTCATTTTGCCCCCTTTTGTGGGTACTCCTGTTTTTGCCCACCCCCGGGAAAGTCTTGTGCCCTGCCTGAAAATCATGCTGTTTTATCTTTTCCTCCACACCCGTGTCATTGGGCCACCCTTGGCCTTAAATCCAGTTTTTGCCCCCCTCCAGAAAAGTCATTGTGCCTGCCCGATTCTCATGCTGCTGCTTGCTGGACCTCCCAAAACTTTTGTCATTGTGCCCCCTCTTTGGCCTTTCTCCGTTTTTGCCCACCCCCGAATTTTCATTGTGGGCCCCTGCCTGATTCATGCTGCTGCTTCCATTACCTCCCCACTGTTTCCTTGTGCCTCGTGGCCCCCCCACTCCATTTTTGGCACCTTAAAAATGTCCCCTTTGCCATCTCTGACCTCCCTGTTGGGTGGGCCCCCGGGCACCTGGGCTCTCTGTTTTTGTGCCATCTGTGGCCTTTCTCCCGTTTTTGCCACCCCAGAATTTTTATTGTGCCCCCTGCCTGCCCTCATGCTTGCTTAAAAGTGCCTCCACATGTGTCATTGTGCTACTCTGTGGCCTACTCAAATTTTTGCCACCTCCCGGAAATGTCATTGTGCCACAATGCCTGACCTCATGTGCTTTTACCGTACCTTTCCCCTTGTGTCATTTTGCCACTCTTGGCCTTTCCAGATTTTGCCCCCTCCGAATGTCTTTTAGCCACTGCCTAATCTCTTTATGTGCTGCCGTGAACCCCTAAAACTCTGTTTTTTGTTTCCACTCTGTGGCCTAATCCTGTTTTGCCCCACCCCCGAATGTCATTGTTTCCCCGGCCCGACCCCATGCTGCTGCTACGTGACCCCACACGTGTCTTTTTTCCCCTTGTGGCCTTAAATCCAGTTTTTTCCACCTCCAAGGGAAAGTCATTTTTGCCACTGTCTGGGCCTCATGCTGCCCCTACTGTGACCTCCACACTTTGTCATTGTGCCAATCTGTGGGGCCCTAATCCGTTTTTGCCACCTCCAGAATGTCTTTGTGCCCCTGTTTGAACTCTTTTGCTGCTGCCCGGTTTACCTCCACACTGTGCATTGTGCCCCTTGTGGCCCACTCCGGTTTTTGCACACCCCCGGAAAAGTCATTGTTGCCACTGCCTGACCTCATGCTGCTGCTATGTGACCTTCCCCATGTGTCCCTTGTGCCAATCCTTTTGGGTACTCCGTTTTTGGCCCCCTCCAGAAAGGCATTGTGCCACTTTCCTGATCTCATGCTGCTGCTGCTTTTGACCCCCACACTGTGTCATTGTGCCACTCTGTGGCCCCACTCCCGTTTTTGCCAAACCCCCCGAATGGCATTGTGCCACTGATTTTTTCATGCTGCTGCTTTCCATTACCTCCAAAACTGTTTCCCTTGTGAAAATCTGTTTGGGCCCCTCCCGTTTTTTTTCCACCTCCAGGGAAAGTTAAATTTTGGGGGCCCTCTCTGCCTCATGTTGGCCGCCCCTCACCTCCCACTCTCTGGGCATTGTGCCCCTCTGGGGCCTACTTTTGGGTTTTTCCCTCCAGAATGTCATTGTGCCACTGCCTGACCTCCTGCTGCTGCTGCCATCACCTCCACACTGTGGCATTTTTGGGCCCCTCTGTGGCCTACTCCTGTTTTTGAAAACCTCCAGAATGTCCCTTGGCCACGCCTGACCCCCCTGCTGGCCCATTCTGTGCCTCCACAATGTGGGCCCTTGTGCCCCTCTGTGGGGCTACTCTTGTTTTTGCCAAACCCCCAGAATGTCAATTGCCCCTGCTGCTCTTTTGTACTACCGTGGGAAAACCCCCCCACTGTGTTTTTGGGGGCCACTCTGTGGGCCCACTCCAGTTTTTGCCCCCCTTCCCGGAAAAATCATTGTGCCCCGCCTGACCTCATGCTTGCTTTCCACTACCTCCACACTGTGTAATTGTGCCCCTCTGTGGGCCCAATCCAGTTTTTCCACCTCCAGAATGTATTGGGGCCACTCTTGCCTTTATGTTGCTAAAGCCGTCACCTGGCTCTTGTCATTGTTGGGAAAATCTGTCCTTTCTTGTTTTTTTCCACCTCCGAATGTTATTTTGCCACTGTGACCTCATGGGCTGCTACCCTGACCTCCACACTGTGTTTGTGCTTCTCTGTTTGGGCCCACTCCCGGTTTTTTTGGCCCCCTCCAAAAAAGTAAAATTTTTGCCCCCTGTCGACCTCATGCTTTCTGCTCCGTGACCTTTCCCCCACTGTGTTATTTTTCCCCCTCTGTGGCCTACTCCGATTTTTGCCCCCCTCCAGAATGTCATTTAGCCTGCCAAAACTTTATGATGCTGCTGCCGGGACCTTACACTCCCGTTATTCTGCCCCTTGGGGGCCTTCCTGTTTTGCCAACCCCCGGTTTTTCAATTTTGCCAATGCCCGGGCCCCCATGTGCTGGGTACCCTGACCCCCACATTGTGTCATTGGCCCCTCTGGGCCCACTTTCCCGTTTTTGCCACCCCCAGAAAGTCATTGTGCCAATGTCTGGGTCTATGCTTTCTGCTGCCGTGACCTCCAAAACTGTGTCATTGTGCCACTCTGTGGCCTACTCCGTTTTTTCCAAAACCCCCCAGAATGTCCCTTGTGCCCTTTTCTGAAACCTTTATGCTGCTGCTTTCCGTGCCCCCAACTGTGTCCCTTGTGCCCCTTGTGGCCCTTTCTCCTGTTTTTTTCCACCCCAGAATGTATTTTTGGGCCCCCTATCTGAAATCATGATGCTGCCCTTTCCCTGACCTCCCATGTGTTTTGTGCCCCTCTGTGGTCTACCCCCTGTTTTTCCACCCCCGAATGTCATTTTGCCAAATGCCCCGAAAATCATGCTGTGCCCATGTGACCTCCCCCACTGGGTCATTGTGCCATCTGTGGCCTACCCCAGGGTTTTTCCCACCCCCAGAAAAGTCCCTTGTGCCATTGCCTGACCTTTGTTTCTGTTAAAGTGACCCCCCACTGTGTCAAATTTTTCCCCTCTGTTTTTTTGGCCTACTCCTTTTTTTCCCACCTCCAGAATGTCATTTTTGCCACTGTCTGACCTAAAGTGCTGCTACTGTGGGCCTCCCACTGGGTAAAAGTGGGCCAATTGTGGCCTACCCCCAGTTTTTGCCCCCTCTAGGAAAATTTAATTGTGCCCCCTGTCTGACCTCATGTGCTCTGCCCGGGGACCCCCACACCCGTGTCCCTTTTGCCCCTCTGTGGGCCCACTCCAGTTTTTGCCCCCCCCCAGAATGTTTTTTTTTTTTTTTTTTTTTTTGGTTTTCCCCCTGCCCGCCCCATGCTTTCTGCTACCCTGACCCAAAACTGTGTAAATTTTTGCCAAATGTGTGGGGGCCCACTTGTTTTTGCCACCCCAAGAATGTCATTTGTGCCCCTGCCTGCCTCATGCCCGGGCTTTCGTGACCTCCCCCACTGTGTCATTGTGCCCTCCTTTGTACTCCAGTTTTTGCCCCCCTTCCCGGAAAGGGATTGTGCCCCCGCCTGGGTTCCCTGCTGTGCTGCTGTGACCCCCACATTGTGTTTTGTGCCAAATCTGTTTGGCCCAAATCCCGTTTTTGCCACCTCCCGAATGTCATTGTGCCCCTGCCCGTTCTCTGTGTGCTAAAAATTACCCCCCACACTGTGTCATTGTGCCACCTGTGGCCTAAATCCAAATTTTTTTCCACCTCCGAATTTTTCATTGTGCCATCTATGACCCCCATGTTGCTTTCCCCCCGTTTAAAAGACTCTCTGTCATTTTTTGCCAATCTGTGGCCTTCCCCCTGTTTTTGCCACCTCCGAATTTTTGTGCCCCTTTCCCCGACCTCATGTGCTGCTAAACCCTGACCCCCACACTGTGTCATTGGGGCTAATCTGTGGCCCCACTCCAGTTTTTTCCCCCTCCAGAAGGGCATTGGGGCCACCCGCCTGAAACCCCAAAGCTGTGCTACCCTGACCTCCACACTGTGTCCTTTTTTCCCCCTGTGGCCTACTCCCGATTTTGCCCCTCAAAAATTTTCTTGAGCCCCTGCCTAATTCATGTTGTTTTCGGCCCTGACCCCTAACCCCTTCCCGTTATTGTTTCCCTCTGTGGCCCCCCTTTCCCGTTTGAACCCTTCAGAATTTTCATTGTGCCCCCTGCCTGAAATCTTTCTGCTGCTACCGTGACCTCACCCCTTTTGTGTAAATTTTTCCCTCTGTGGCCTACTCCCGTTTTTGCCACCCCCAGAAAGTCATTGTGCCACTGTCTGACCTTCATTTCTTTCTGCGCCGTTTAAAAACCCCCCTTTTGTAAATTTTGCCACTTTTGTGGCCTACTCCCGTTTTTGCCCCTCCGAAATTGTCATTGTGCCACGGACCTCATGGTTTCTGCTAACGTAAACCCCCCACACTGTGTCATTGTTTCCAAATCTGGGGGCCCCACTCTGTTTTTGGGCCCCCTTTTGAATGTCATTGTGCACTGCCTGCCTCAGGGTGCTTTTGTGACCTCACCAACCCGTTGTCAAATTTTGCCCCTTGTGGCCTTTTCCAGTTTTTGCCCCCTTTCCCGAATGTCTTGTGCAACCCGCCTGATTCATGTGCTGCGCTTTTTACCTCCAACCGTGTCATTTTTGCCCCTCTGTGGATACTCGTTTTTTGCCATTCCCCGGGAAAGTCATTGTGCCCCCTCTCTTTACCTCTTTTTGCTGCCGCCGTCCCTCGACTCTTTTTTTCTGGGCATTGTGCCACTCTGTGGCCTACTCCTTTTTTTTTGCCACCTTTCCCGAAAAAGTTTTTGTGCCACTTTTCCTGGGCCTCTTTTCTGCTGCCCACCGTGACCCACACTGTGTCTTGTGTACTCTGGGCCTTCTCCAGTTTTTGCCCCTCCAAGAATTTAAATTTTGCCCCGCCTGAACCCCATGTGCTGCTTTCCGTGAAACCCCAAACCCTGTGGGAAATTTTTTCCCACTCTGTGGCCCACTTTCCCGATTTTTCCCCCTCCTGAAAGTTAAATTTAGCCCCTTTCCTAATTTTCATGATTTTGCTGCCGGGAACCTTTTTCACTCTGTTAAATTTTGCCCTCTGGGCCTAATTGTTTTTTCCCCCTCCTGAATGTCTTGTGCCACTTTCCCGTCATGCTGCTGCCCCCCCAACCCCCCTGACCCCCCAACTGTGTCATTTTGCCCCTCTGTGGCCTACTCCAAAATTTTTGCCAACCCCCCCCAGAAATGTCTTGTGCCACTGTTGACCTAAAGCTTGCTGCCCGTGACCTCCACACTTTGTCATTGTTTTCCACTTGTGGTTACTCCCGTTTTTGGGAAACCCCCAAAAGTCTTTGTGCCCCTGCTGACCTCATGCTGCTGCTAAAGGACCTCCACACTGTGTTTTTTGTGCCCCTCTGTGGCCTACTAATGTTTTTGCCCCCTCCCAAAAATGTAAATTTTGCCAATGCCCGAAACCCCATGCTGTGCTTTTGTGACCTCCAACCGGTGGCATTTTTGCCACTCTGTGGCCTACTCCGTTTTTTGCCACCCCCAGAAATTTTCATTGTGCCCACTGCCTGATTCATGCGGGTGCTGCTGTGACCCCACACCCCGTGTCATTTTGCCCCTCTGTGCCCACTCCCGTTTTTTTCCCCTCCGAATGTCTTTTTTTGCCACTGCCCGACCTTTATTGATGCTTACCCCTGCCTTTCCCCCACTGTGTCATTGGGCCAAATCCTTGGCCTTTTTCTCCAAGGGGGTTTTTTCCACCTTTCCCGAATTGTCCAAAATTTTGCCACTGCCCCATTTATGCTGCGCTCCTGTGAACCCCCACCTCAAAATGTGTCCCTCCCTTTCCCCCCTCTTTTGGCCCACTCCAGTTTTTTCCACCTCCAAATTTTCATTGTACCCTTTTTTGGGCCCCCATGCTGCTGCCCCGCCCGTTTTAAAATTTCCGGGGCAACTTCCCCACTGTGTCATTGTTGGAAAAATTTGGCCTTTTCCGGGGGGGGGCCAAAAATTTCCCCTTCTGTCATTGTGCCAAAATCTGTGGGGCCCCAAAAACTCCAAGGGTTTTTGGTTTTAATCCGGAATGCATTGGGGCCAAAACCTCTGAAAAACCTATGCGGGTGTGGCTGCGCCCGTCAATCCCCCCTCTTAGAGGGTTTCCCCAATTTCGCTTAAAACTTGGGGGTTTTTCCAAAAACCCCGGGGATGGGCTCCCTTTTAATTTTTTGGGTTTCATTCCCGGGTTTCGCCCTTTTTTGGGCCGTTTGGCCCTCTTTTTGTGCCCAAGGGAATTTTATTTGGGAGGCCATTTTTTAAGGGGCCGGGCCGGGAGTCATCCTGCGTGGGCATTAAATTAAAAAACCCCAAACCCCCTTTTATGAAACCAAAAACCCAAAATCCCTCTGCATATTTTAAGCATGGCCCAACGTTCCCAGCACCTGCGGGGTTTGTGCAGCCCGGAAATAGCTGTTTTTTAAAGGGATTCATCCCAAGTAATTCGGAACGAAACAAATTTTGTCGGAAAAAATTCGGAAAGTACCAAATCGAATTTTTGAGATTTTTGGGGCCCCCCCGTGACCAAGAGCCACTGAGCTTGAAACGCGTCAGCAAGTTTTTTAGCCTTTGTGTATGTTTGCCACTTTTCCATTAATAAAGATTAGTGTTCCCCCCTTTACCCGGATCCGGAAGCTGTTTGTCTCGCTGTCTGGAGCGACGCTGCTATCCTTGTTACATGGACTTGAACATGGTAGGTAAGTAGGATACACCCACATGGGTAGGTAGGTAGGCTGTAGATGGGCCCAAGGTAGCTAGGTAGGTAGACTGTAGGTGGGACACAGCTAGTTAGGTAGGTAGGCTATGGTAGACCAAGTTTGTTATGTAGGCAGGCTGGAGGTGGGCCAGAGGTAGCTAGGCTATAGGTGGGTCCCAGGTAGTTAGCTAGGTAGGTTATAGGTGGTCCCAAGGTAGCTAGGTGGGCTCCAGGAGAAATTAGATGGTTTGGGGGCCCCACATATGTAGGCCCCAGGTAGATAGGTAGACTGTAGGTGGATACCATATAGGTAGGTAGGCTATAGGTGAGTCCCAGGTATGGAAGTATTCTATCATTTTGCTCCACATAGGTAGGTAGTCTATATGTGGGCCACATGTAGGTAGGTAGACTATAGTTTTGCCCCACATAAGTATGTTATAGATGGGCCCCACGTAGGTAGCTAGGCTATAGGTGGGTCCATATAGGTAGGTAGGTGCTATTGTGCTATTAAGGTGTGCCCCTGGTAGGTAGGTAGGTAGGTAGGTAAGTAAGTAGGCAGGCAGGCTGTAGGTGGATCTGATAGCTAGGTAGAATGGCCCCCGGTCCCCTGTAAAAAAAGAAAAAAATTAAATTTGCTCCTGTCTTCATTTACTGATGCCACGAGCAGCAGGCCGGTTTCTCCCTGTGAAGCCTGGCGTTGTCTATGAAATAACAACATATCATCGCGCTGGGTGGACCTCAGGCCGTAAATGAGCCCCAGGTAGGTAGGCTATAGATGGACCCCACATAGGTAGGTAGGCTATAAGTGGACCCTGGTAGGTAGGCTATGGGTGGGACCCACATAGGTAGGTAGCTAGGTAGGCTATAGGTGGGCCCCACTTAGGTAGTTAGGTCATAGGTGGGCAAAATGTTGGTAGGGGGCTTAGGTGGCCCTGGTAAGTAGATATAGGCGGCCTTGGTGGTAGGTTTGGGGGGTACCCGGTGATGGTAGGCTATAGTGGGCCCCTTTTTGGTTGGTTTATAGTGGAATCTGTGAGGAAAATAGTTTATTCAAAAGGTGTGGAGATTTTCTCCAGTTTGCCGAAAAAAAATCCTTTAAAGGCTGTAATGACAGCGTGGTTTTTTAGTTGAAATTTATTACAAATAGAATTGGAATAGCGTTTTGTGTGTAGACCACACTTCCCCCGTTGCTGGGGGTTTGTTTTTTCGATTGTTCAGCAAAGATGTTGAAAAAGGGGGGGCTGTCCCCCGAAAAGTGCAGGTGCGGTGGGAGGGCGCTAACCTAAGAATTGAAACTTCCACAAAATAGAGGTTCAAATTACTGTGGAAATTTTTTTTATTAAAAATTTAGGAATCCATCATGGCCTCGTGATTTGCCTTGGGGGCCCCTCAACAGGGTGGATAGGTGCACATCCATGGTAAACGGTAGGGTTGATTTGGAATGGGTATTTTTTGCTACTAAATTTAGCCTAGAAATTCAGTAAATCGTATCTTCTATTTTAAGAATCTTTTTGAATTTTATATATGCAAAAGTAAAATTGAATAAAGGACCTCTGGATATCTCTAGGGTGAAAGAATGTCAGACTTTTGTATACCTGTATGGGTTTTGCTTCATTGTAATAAGAACCACTATAAGTTTCATGGCTTTGTCATCTCGGGCCAAAGTGTGTTAAATGACACTATGGTGTAGTGAGTTTAATTGTTGTGTTTTACTGTTTTCCAGTCTGTTCCCCATCTGTAAACATAGCCAGAAAAATAGAAAAAGTTGAGATTTTTATTCAGTCCATGATATTAAAGGTGGTTATCGTCAAATTAAATTTTTCTACATCTTTACATTTTGTATTTTTCAATAGAATTTTTTAAGTTGTGACAAACTTTTGGGGAGCTGTTTGGGAATAAAGGATGTAAAAAATGTTGTGTATGTTTTATTTTCTTTTCCCTTTAAAGTATTTTTTTGTGATTTTTCTTGTTTGGGAGAAATCTGTTAAAAAAAAATTTTTTTTTTTTGCCTTGATTTCCACCCCGTGATTTTGTAGCTTCAGTTTTTTAATTCAGGGGCAGTTTTTTTTTAGTCTTCATACGAATGCCAAAATTTTTGCAATGATAGAGAAATTTTTTGGGTTTTCTGGCATGTACAGTAATTACAAGATCAAGGTCAAGGCAAAGGGATGATTCTATGTGTATGGTGTTGGGAAAAAAAAAAGTTGATGTCCCCGTTTAATAATCATGGGAAAA
>JAODAL010038328.1:0-39354 GCA_025379985.1 Phyllomedusa bahiana
GGTTAAATGAAGGGGGTTTTTATATTATTTGGACTAGATTAAAAGCAAAAAAAGTGTAGTCTAATAAGACTGGACAGGAAGGACGACCGGTAAGTAGTTGTAAAAACTCTTTTAGATTGGAACAAGTGCAGACCCAAAACCCAATGACAATGCCACTCTCACATACCGCACCCCCCTGACCCTTTTCTTCTGATCTTTTTCCAGCTGTTAATAACGAATCTTCCTTCCTTTAAAAAATTGTACTAATGTGGATATCTAATGCATTTTTTGTGCTGCTTGAAGAGGAGGAAAACTGAATTTTTTGCTTGCTCAGCAGCTCCTCTGTCAAGCAGAAAAGAGGCTGAAAAGACAGAGACGGCCTCCTCACCACACTTGGGATCTCTGTATGTACACAACTCTACACAGTTGTATAGCCCTAGTATGTGGCCTGTGTGATGAGAAGCTTCTACATCAGCACTGGAAATGGCAACTTGGATGAGGAGCTGGGAGAGTTCCGAGAGAGTTGCGAGCTGCTTGAGATAATTGGCCCAGAACCTGTAAGGACTGTAAAATGGCAAGGCACAGCAATACCTCAGGCAGACACAGGTTTTGCCATTGATCACAAGCAGGCTTTTACTTTGTGAAACAGTAGTTCCCACCAAGTTGTGTAGCAATAAATCAGGCAGACACAGTCTTTGCAGTTGGATAAAAAAAATAGACTTTTACTCCCTGGAAGAATGGACATCAACCAGTGGCTCAAAAATGCTTGTGTCCTGATATGTTTTTGAACCCCCTCTGTTTGTGGTCATCATGGGGTCCCCCCAATTGTGACCAACTAAGCTATTTCCCAACAGTTCGAGTTGAACCGTTCGGGAAAAAAGGGAGTTTTGAATTTTTAGTTTTTAAATTTTACGTTTTTTCCGAACCAATTTATAAATTCGGGTTTCAGCTCAGGCTTCGACGCCCTTTTTCAGCTGCTTCCCCTTTAGTTTTGGGGGGCCAGCCAATTAGGCAAGCACAAAAAGGGGGGTCAAAAACATCGCCATGAGGGTGTAGGGATTACTGGCTGCTAAAATCAATGCCGTCTTTTGTATTTGTCACTGTATTTCCCGTTGAACACCATTTTCCACCTTTCTCTCTGTAGCGAAAACACGCTGCCCCTGTTGCTTGTTTTCCAGGGCGAAACCCATTTATAAGTGCTATTTTGATTATCAGGGTGGGGGGCGGGGTGGGGGGGAGTAGCTTAGGGAATCTACACATAATGTTGGGAGTTGGGGAGTTTTGTTTGGTTTCCTAAAAAAAAATTTCTGTTTTAATCCTGTTTGCCCATAGCAAAGAATAGGCATTAAGACCCTTGTTTTTGCTGTCAGGGTTTCTTCCTAAGACCCCTTTTTTCCCCGATATTCCATAGAAAAATTCTTTTAAAATAATTTGCCCTTTGCAAAGTATGGGAATTTCAGACCTTCTTTTGCTGTCTTTTGATACATTTGTTAAATAAAAAACTGTGAAAAAATTTGCCTTTTTTATTTATTTTTTTAAAAACATGAGTGAATAAGGGGAAAGTGAAAGGGGGCGTGGATGGGTTAGAGGACGAGAAAAGGCCATTCCAGTGCTCCGGAAAACACACAAGAAAGCACTCATTTTTGCAGGACCGTTGGGCCCTGAAATCGTTTGGGGTGGTTCCCTGTTGTGTCATTACTGAAGTTTGGCGCCAATCCGTTTTCAAGGTTAACACACCCTTCATCCAGCAGTTTTACCCCCTTCCTCCAGTAGGGGCAAAAATGTCATATATCATCAGCCAACCTGAAACCCAAATGTCCCCAAAACGACCGCTCTAGAAAATCCATATTCGAAGAGCTCTTTGATGAAAAAATCTTTGGGGGTCAGAAGGCATTTCAGAAGAAAGGGGCCAAGAGGAACTTTGTCTGCTCTAACGGCCCAATCGGATGCCCTCAGGGGGGAAAAGGGAAAGTGGTCCATCTACAAAAATCCTGAGCGCTCAGCAATGTCTCATGCCTGTGGCTTTGCCCACAGCTTGAGGATTAAAATGTCAGGAAAAGGAAGTCCCCTGTGATTTGATGACTTGCAGCCCCTTTTGGAGAAAAAGGGTGATGGGGTTGTCATGCGGTTTCCGGCCTCTAAAGGTCCGCTGAATTAACCCGAGTATGGCAGTGGTGGCAGGGGAAACTTCTACTAGGTTTTCCCAATCGAAGAGGCCCGGGACCTGTGAAGCCGGGGCCTTTTTTGATAAAGCCTCAGATTCTCTCTGACATCATATACCCTTTGTTTCAACGCGTCAGAGGGAAAAAGAATCTAAAAAATTTTAAGCACCACCAGCATAAATGGCACATGATGAAAAGCTTGACTTGCTGTGGAAAAATTATTGGAGAAAAAAGGTCACACGGCCCGGGCTTCCAACCAAAGTGACATCTTTACCCCCCACTTCCAAGCCCAAGCGGCCCTCTGTCCCGATGTGCGGGAAACAGATCGGCAAGCACCATCCCCGTCCCGACACTGTCACCCCAATTCCACCCCCAGCAACACAGTTCCCCTTCCCTTTCCATCAGTTGACCTACATGTGTATAGCCCAGCCCCCAGTCACCCTTTTGTGCCCAGGGGGGAGCATAAAAACGTTTTTCCACCCAAGCAATCAAAAAAGCCAATACCCTGAATGTTGGCATTGCCGGTTTTTCCTTAAAAGTTGCCCTTTTGGGTGGAAACTATGGGTTTTTGCAATCAGGGCCCCTGGGGTGCCCCAATATCTGAGCCAGCAGGGATTTCTTTGCCCAAAAAACTGTCCCTGCCCTGCCCGGGACGTTGCAGAAAAGATCTCCAGCTGTTGGCTGCATCTGGGGGGGGGCCACCAAAATCCCTCACTACAGACACATGGATAGTAAGCACGATCAAGGGCATTTTCATCTTACTGATGTCACTGAGTGGTTTTGGTGAATGACGGCCTTTGGGGGTGGGGTTGGGCTAGCAAAACACTTTATCATGCTGGGGTGGTGCAGGTTCAGTTCCACAACCTCGCGGGCGCATACGTGCCCAAAAAGATACCAGGTTTCTGAATTTAAAGTGTTTGGAGACGCAATACACGATTAAAAGCTGTGGAGTCTGGCTCCGCCACCATGGCAGGTGCTAAGAACCTGGGCCAGGCAATTTTTGGGGAGCGACAAAGGGGGAAAAATACTTGCCGCCCCTTTGGGTCGGTAGCTTACGTACACCCTTGCCTGGCAAACCCTCATAACCTGGTTGTGCAGAAATTTTTCAAGCGCTACTGGTCTTGATGTTTGTGAGGGAAGGGCCAAGGTCTTTGCTCCACTTCCGTGTTGCACCCTGTTCAGCACGATGGAGGTTGTAGCCTTACTGGGGCCCCCCATCAATGTCTCTTGTTGCATTGCAACACACTGGAAATTTCCACCCTCCACATGCTCCAGGATTTTGGCTCAGCGTAATGCCGTTATGCTTAGAATGTGATGGCCCCAAGACGTGGTGTGAACCCCGGGGTGTTGAAACCTAGAAGGGGGAGGAAATGAAAGGGTCTTGGCAAACCTTGACAGTTTTTTAAGACGCAACCAAAAGTCAGTCGGGCAATGATGCGTCACTGAAATTGTGGGATATTTTACTGGGGAAAAAAGATTAGACTTTCGATGATAGGTTCCGGCAGTGATAGAGGAGGTGAGGTGGACACAGAGCCTTACCGCCTTTGGGTTAGGGACCTGATGTTTCCCCAAATTTTTATCGGTCTTCTTTAGGGGTGGTTCGGGTCCAAAAGGGTGCAGGCTGAGTTAGCTCACAGAGAAAGGGGGTTTTAAGGGGTTGGGAGTCCTGGCATGGGAGATTACCTGTAACATGACCCATGCATCAAGGCAATCAAAATGAACAGGGATTGCTCGGTGGCCACCCTCCTTGATCCATGTTACAAATCAAAAAAGTGAGCACTTTCCTTCCACCCACACAAATTGACAGTAGAATGCAGGAATTTGAGACAGTGCTCATTGACCAACTCTAGACATCTGTTGCATTCTAATGTCACGGTGGAACAGCATCAGCAATGTGACAGCAGTAGAATGGCAAGTAGCCGCAGCAGCAGGCAGTGTGGCAGAAGTGCACTGGTTAACATTTTTAACTCAGTTTTTAACATCTCACCAACGCCCACAAGGCAGGGCAGTGTTCAGACACACCGAGACCGCCTTAAGAGCATGGTCCATGACTACCTGCGGCTCAACACTGATGTTTTTGGACTTGATCTGGAGCCATTCAACTTCAGGGTGGATGAATGTCCTGAGCTTGCTCCACATGCCATACAAATTTTAGCATGCCCGGCAGCCTGCATTATCTCAGAATGCACCTTCAACATAGCTGGCAGGGTAAAAACTGACAAATGTATCCATCTTTCCCCCTAGAATGTTTGACATTTATCAATGAATCAAGCGTAGATCTCTGAAGATCTTCCCCGGTTGCCGATGTATCCGACTATAGCACGTCTTCTTGACAATGTGAAATACACATTCCATCAGTCATCTATTAACATCAGTCATCAATCAGTCTGCAGTAATCATCTATTAACCGTTTCAGGCCCCAAACAGCCAAATCAAATGGGGCTCCCATCCATTACTACTTCCTATTTTTTTTAACATATCTGTGGGCTCCTTTTCGATTAGGACCCATGGCAGGAGGATTACCTGTACTGCCCTGTTGGCTCTGCATCCTGAGGTGTCCCAAAAGCCCCTTTGACACATAAGAAGACACCGGTATTGGAAATGGCACATGGTAACTGGCACGGGTGCCAATAAGACAATGCTCCTGTCAGGGGCCCTAATCAAAAAGGGTCCCACTGATATGTTAAAAATAGGGACTAGTAATGGGTGGGGGCCCCATTTGATTTAGCTGCATGGGGCCTTGAAACAGTTAATAGATAACTGACGGCAGCCCTGGCTACCACTGCACCCCCTATAACTACGGACCTGCCAGCTGAACCTCCATGTTCCCGTTGGGAGGTTCTTGCTGCCGCCACATATATAACATGTTCTTGGGCCCTGGTGAAAAAAGTGATAGGGGGCTCCTGCCAGTTACCATATGTCATTTCCAATACTGGTGTCTTCTTATGTGTCAAAGGGACCCCTTAGCAGCTGCTACCTCTGCATCTCGTATAGCTATGCAGTCCACATCTTTTCAGTTAGCCATTGAAAGGAATGAATTATTTTAGCCTGTGAATTTTTAGCCAAATTGTCTTCACTAAGTTGTTCCACGTATCTATTTTACTCTTATGGAAGGTAATTGTGGCTTCTCCTCACCTGTGTTAGTATAAAAATTAACCTGAACATCATCTCCTATTGACTTTAATGGGGTTCATCGTATGGTTCGGTGTTCGGTCCTCGGTCCGAATTTCTAAATATTTGGTGTTCGGCCCCAAAAAGGAATTTTTTAGTGCTCGCTCATCTCTAATCCTAACTGCCAATCAGTGCCAATTTCAGTGGTATAAAACTAGTGTCAGAAAAGAACCAGCAGATGTTTGCAGTTTCATGATTTCTTCTTTCTCCACAATTTAACACTTCTCTCCTCCGTTTTTAGTTGAATGTGGCCCCTGACCGCCACTCAAAGTTATGTGGCTCATAAGGTACAAAAGGTTAGGGCTCTCTGTCATAGAGGCACTGAAGCCCTCTGCCTTCTACAGATGAATTTACCTGCTTATTGGGGTTTATATTTAATTTTAGGGAGTGTGACATGGTGAAAAGTAGGAACTGGTTATATGAAGGGGTAGAGAGGGCACATGCGTTGCCTGTGTGGTGCCCTAGAGGACCTAGAGAAGAGAAGAAAAGGTATTATTTTTTTATTATTATTTTTTTAATAGGGGCTCCTGTCTACCTATCTAACACCTGAGGGAGGCCCTGGCTACTTACCTAACACCTTCTTTACCTACCTAACTACTGGGAGGAGACCGTGTCTACCAATCCAACTACTGGGAGGAGGCCTGTCTACCTATCTAACTGCTGGGAGAGGCCCTGTCTACATATCTAACTGCTTGGGTGAGGTCCTGTCTACCTACCTAACTACTGGGGTGAAGGCCCTGTCTACCTGCCTAACTACCGGGTTGAGGCCCTGTTTACCTACCTAACTACTAGTGGAGGCCCTGTCTACCTATCTAACTACTGGAGGGAGATCCTGTCTACCTACCTAACTACTGGGGGAGGCCCTTTTTATCTATCTAACTACTGGGGGGAGCTATTTAACTACCTATTTTATGGGGGGGTCTATGTACCTACATACCTTCTGGGGGCCCGATATACCTACATATCTATTTACCTACTAGGGGGCTATATATACCTACCTACTATGGGGGCCTGTTACGGCTGCCCCCGCGACACCCGTATCGGGTCGCGGGGGCAGCCGCACCCCTGCATCGTCTTCTGCTCTGGGCGACGCCACAGACTGCACGCACTTACCCTGCCACGCTCCTGTTCCCGGTCGGGCTCGCACTCCTGTTGCCGACCGTGCGCGTGTTCGCCCCCTGGTGCGCGTGCGCGGTACTGCAGTTAGACTTAAAGGGACAGCACGCCGATGATTGGTTTTCATCGGGCGCTGATCCTATTTAAGTCCTGCCCCTTCCCACTACTCTTTGCCGAATCAATAGTGCCCTGTGCCTTGAGAGGAAGCGTTCCCGTGTATATTGTTGTCTACTGTGTACCGTACCTTCTGCCTCCGTCCCTTGACCACGAACCATAGTCGCCTGTCCTGACCTTCTGCCTGTCCCCGACTATGAGCCTGCTTCACGATTCTGTACCACGCAACAGCTTGGCTGCCACTGCGAGCAAGTCACATCAGGGGTAGCGACCTGGTAGCAATCCGCCGCAACAAGTCCATCCCGCTTTGCGGCGGGCTTTGGTGAAGACCTACTTAGATTCTGCTCCCTGGTGTGGCTGACACCATCGCTTGTGGTGGTCGAGAGGATCCACTTCCACAGACCGTTACAGGGCCCCTATGCCTAACTTCTTACTAGGGGGGCCTATGTATCCACCTATGTACTGGGGTGGGGGGCCTTATATAACTGCCTACTGGGAGGATCCTATATACCTTTCTACCTATTGGGGAGCCTATTTACTGACCTACTGGGGAAGCCTTATATAGCTACCTTCCTACTGTAGGGACCCTATATGCCAACCTATCTACTGGGGGACTGTATTTACCTACCTATTGCGGGGACCTAAAAACTTATCTAGTGTGGATGGCCTTATTTACCTACTGAGAGGACCCTATATACCTACCCACTAAGAGGGTCTATATAAGTACCTAATGAGGGCTACCTAATTGGGAATAATATACCTCATTGCCTACTGAATGAATCTGTAAACTTACTGAGGGGGCCTATTTACTTATTTTCTGAGGGTGTCTATATACCTACCTACTGTGGGAGGCCTATATACTTACCAAAAAGCTGCGCCCATGTAAGACTGGAGTCAGCAAGACATCCTTTCACCAACAGGTGTCACCAACTGGCTGGAAAAAGGCATGAAAAACAAAAAAGCATCGAGGAAGGAGTTCAGTTGCAGTTGGAGAGAGAGAAAGAGAAGTGAGAAGGGTGGTGAGGTCCAAGGAGAGTAAGTGGGTAAGGGCTAATTCTTCTGTCAGATCTCGGGTGGGGGTAAATCAGGGACAAATGCTGGGAACAACATCTTCAATGTTAACCCCTTCACAACATTGGACGTAAGCTTACGTCCAAGTCATGTAGGGGTTAACGCAAATGGACATAAGTTTATGTCCTATTGATTGTGAAAAGTCTACAACTGAGTTTGCACAAACACTGCAGGAAATCAGCTGTACGTTACAGCTGACATCCTGCAGCATCGGTCCTGACTAGCGATTATTCAGAGGGGATGGGTGGTGATTAACCCCTTAGCTGCCATGATAATTGAGAGTAAGAAAATGGAAAAAATAAAAAAAGTACAAAAAAGTTAAAAAAGGTAAAGCACAAAGAAAAAATTAAATAAAAACACATATACTGCCCTTTTCCCCTTTACAAATGCCTGTTGCTCCAAAAAAGATCAAAAATAACTAAAGGACGCATATTTGGTATCACCGCGTGTGCAACGACCTACACTATGAATCTGTTATGTTACTTACACCGCACAGTGAATGTCGTAAAAAAAAAGAAATTGTGATTTTAGTTTATCCATAGATATAAAATGGAATAAAAAATTATCAAAAACTCATATAAATGCCAAAGGGCTAGCAATAGAAAAGTCAGTTCATCCCACACAAAAAACCCTTAAACAGCTGTGTATACGGAAAAATAAAAAAGTTATGGCTATCAAAATATATCAATGAATGATTAGTGTTTTATATAATAAAACACTTTTTTATTCAGCATAAAAAATGTTATAAATTGGGTAACACTGTAATTGTATCGACCCACAGAGTAAAACTAACTTGTCATGTATACTGCACGGTGAGCGCTTTTAAAAATAAGAACACTACTAGGAATGCAGTATTTTCTTAACCCTGCCGGATTTAAAATCAATCAAAAAGTCTTGTCCCCCAAAAAATTATATCAATAAAGATGTCAACTAATCCTGCAAAAAACAAGCCCATACAAAGCTCCGTACACATAAAATATAAAAAAGTTATGGCTGTTAAGACTATGGCGATGCAAAAACGTGTTTTCCTTTTTGAATAAAAGTGTTTTTATTGTGTAGAAGCAGTAAAGCATAAAAAATAAAAAAAAATTGGGTATCGCTGTAATCATATTGACCCGCTGAGTAAAGCTAGCTTATCACTTATACTGCACGGTGACCGCTGTAAAAAATAAAAAAACACTACCAAGATTGCTGTAATTTGTCCAAAACACCTCACAAAAACGTTAATAAAAAGCAATCAAAGCGCATATAAACCCCATAATGATATCAATAAAAATGCATCTTGCAAAATAAAGCCCTTAATCAGCTCCATATACAGAAAGATTAAAAAGTTATGGCTATCAGACTATGACGACATAAAAACATGATTTTTTTCTAAACGCATTTCTATTGTATTAAAGTAATAAAACATAAAAAACTATATAAAATTTATATCTTTGTAATTGTACCAACCCATATAGTAAAGATATGCTGTTTCTTTATACCATACAGTGAACGCTGTAAAATTGAAGCCCAAAAAACAAAGGTGTAAATGTTGTTTCTTTCCCCCATTTTTATGGACCAATGCTAAAAAATACTATGGACCACCTGTGCACCAAAAATGCACAATACACCCGTAGATGAGATCCATGAGGGTTGTTGAATCCAAGCTGGGTTGACTTCTGGAAAGTTTCACCTCTTCTGGTGCTCTAGGGGCTTTGCAAATGCTACATGACATCCACCAAAATCTGCATTCCAAACGTCAAATAGCGCTCTCTCCCTTGTACACCCTGTCACGCACCCAGACATCAGTTTACAACCACATATAGGGTATTGCCGAATTTGGAAGAAATTGCTTAACAAATTTTGGGATGCTTTTTTTTACAGAATTTCCTGTACAAAATAAACATTTTAAGCTAAAATTGCAGATTATTGTAAAAAAAAGAAAGTTTTCATTTTCACGGCCTAACGCTAAAAAAATTTGTGAAAGACCTGTGAGTTCGATATACTCACAACATCCCTGTATATATTCCTTAAGGGAAGTAGTTTCCAATATGGAGTCTTATTAGAGGTGTTTATTAAGTTTTAGCACCTTCAGGTGCCTGCAAACCTGTAACAGTGCCTAAAGAATATGGTAATGAAAATAAGACCCCCAATGTTCAGTTGGTGGTCATCCAACTCGGAGGCTTGTGTTTGAGCCAAATAGAGCACTATGGCCATATATGGGATATCTCTAAAAATGCCAGAATTGGGGGAATCAAAAATAAGTTGCATTTCCCTGCTCACATCTACTATGTACCTGTGAATAATGGATACATATTGAAAATCTTCAAAATGTTGACATTTCACCTCTACTTTGCTATAATTTCTATGAAACACCTAATGGGTTAATAAACTTCCTAAATGCTGTTATGAATACTAATAAGGGGTTTCTAGTTTCTTAGATGGAGTCATTAATAGGCGTATCTAACATACAGGCCACTCAAAACCACATCAGAACTGGACTGGTCTTTAAAAATATAAATGTTGCAAATTTTCTTCAAAATGTGAAAAATCACTATTACATTTCTAATAACTCTAAGGTCATAAAAAATAAAAAGACATTTAAAAAATTAAGTCAAACTACAGGGGACATATGGTAGATTCTGGCTATGAACTATTTTGTGCGGAATAACTTACACGCAGACATTTTTGAACTTTGAAAATCGCAAATTTTTTTTTTTTCATGACATTTTGATATTTTTCACAAATAATGGTTTGGTTACTGCTTGGACCTGTCTCAGTAATCAGATAGCGGGGATCTGTACATGACTTATCCTGGACCCCGTCCTCTATCTTACCAGCCCTGTTTTCCATCATTAAGGGACGTGAGTTATTTTATTGCATACATCTTGTTGATTTTTTCTTAGATGTTCCGTATTGTTGTTATCAACTGCAATTATCCTGATGAACCCCAGTATCTAGGGGGGGAAACGCGTTGGAATATTGGAATATTTATGCGTTATTGATTATCTTTCTATGACGCATCATCAATTCATAGTATTTTTGAACATCAAACGTATATTGTCTGTTGTATTGTTATTTATCACAGCACTTTTTTTGTTTGTGCACTCCATTTGTAGTATATGTGTTTTTGGTTTTTTTTTTTCTTTCTCTTTTTTCATTTAGATGTAGCTAGGGACAGGGTTAGTTTAGGTTCCAGTGTGGGGGCGCCCTTATTGGGGCGATTTCCCCATTTTTGAGGGTAGACAGGTCCTTGATAGGGTATATTTGAGGGTTTTTTTCGTTTTCTTTCCCAACTCTTATTCATTCTGATTAAAAGTTATGTTTTATGTATCTTTTTTCTAGGTGTTATACCTGTAGTTGTTTTGGTTTTTATTTTTCACAAATAAACAAGGATTGTGTGCACTAAAAAGTTATTCTCACATAAAGTTTCAGATGCCAGATTTAAAAAATGGGGTTCTGTCAGGAAAGTCAAAACTAGCTGCGTCCTTAAAGGGTTAATAGGCTGAACTGGATGGACATCTGTCTTTTTTCAGCCTTTTAACTTTGTTCTGGATGGAATTTCATCACTTACTGCCATACAAATTACATTAAAAACATTATTCTTAAAACACACAGCAAACACACAAAACACATTTCTAAACTATGGGCAACATGTATGAACTATGGCACTGACAGGCCAGTTCTAAATAGCTTTAGAGTAGTGTAGAATGTGCCAGAATGTGTGAATCTGTTCTTCTGCAGTTCAGTACAGGGTCATTGTAGTTCCTCTACAACAAGTTTGGCTCAGGCAGACCATCTTTAACCCCTTAACGACCGCGCACCGTCTTTTGACGGCGGCCGGTGCGGGTCTTCGTCTGCAGCGACGTCTTTTGACGTCGCTGCAGACATCGGGGTTTGCGGCGCCCGGTGCCGCAGCTGCGCTGGGGGTCGGGGTGAATACACAGCCCCGATTTCCAAGAGCATGTCCTGCAGGCATCGGGGAGCGGAGGAAACCTCCGCAACCCGATGCTTTAACCCTTTGATTGCGGCGGTGCGTTACCGAAACGCAATCAAAGGGATCCCCTGCTCTGTCGGTGATCGAACACCCGGTGACCCGACAGAGCCCGGGGAACGGCTGCACAGTCAGCTCTGGGGACCTAGCGTGGCCCCAGAGTTGTCTGTGTATGAAGCCAGTGATTAGGACGCACTGTGTGCTGTCCTAATCACTGCCTGTGTCAGACTGACACAGATTAGCATGTATTAGCATATATGAATATGCTAATACATTACTAAGTGTAAAAAAAAATTTTTTAAAATGTTAAACAGTTCTCCCTTCATGGGAGTAAAAAAAAAAGTACAAAAAAAACATAAAAAGTGTAAAAAAAAAGAATAAAAAAAATTAATAATAAAATAAAAATAAATATTTAATAAAAAATAATTGTACATAAATTACACGCACAAAAAAACCTACACATATTTGGTATCCACACGACCGTAATAACCTGTAGAATTAATCTAAGAAGTTATTAAGTGTGAAATGTTAATGGTGTAAAAAAAAAAAATGAAAAAAAACAAAAAAAATTTTTGGAAAAAAATAAACAAAAAATACTGCAATTAATTATAAGTGTACTTAAACTATTCCCTTATAAAGTACAACTTGTCTTGAATAAAACGAGGCCTCATCCAACTGCGTCATTGAAAAAATAAAAAAGTTACAACTGTTTAAATGCAAGGAGGCCAAAACTAAAAAAATGTTCTGGTCATTAACTACTTTTCAGGCGTTCGGCTTAAGGGGTTAATCTGCTCTGGCTGTTCTAACAGTTATGCGCCTAGGTTTGGTGTCAAGCATTCATAAATTTGTCTAATTCTATGAATGTGGTGTGACTCGCCCCCAGAACACCCCAAATCTTTGGCGCATTACAAAGTGTCAGGGCCGGCGCCGATTGCACCAAAGCTTGCAGTGTGACTGTTCATACATTTATAGAACAGTGCTACGGCAGCTTTTTGGCGCAAACAACATCAGAAAACTGGTACAGCCCTGTTCATACACATTTACACACATACTGAGACAAATGAAAAAAAAAAAGAACCAGACAATCTCTTTAAGTACAATTGTGCTTCTAAAATAACAGCTGGGATCAAAGCTAACCCTGATCCTGGCCATTTAACCTCCTAGATGCTGCAGCCAGTAGGTGGTTAACAGAGGGAGGGGGTTCCCATGGTCTAACCATTGGCACACGAAAATGCAATCAAGGGGTGCTTGTGGTTGCCATGGCAGCCAGAGGTCTTCATATCTGTCATGCATTAAGCCTATTTGGCCCTGCCACAGGCTGCCTGTCAAATGAATAATTCATAACATTACAATAGTGTATTGCTATGTATTATTTTGCATTGTGTAGTCCTACAGTGGGACAATTTTTATTTTTTTTTTAATCAAAAAATATAAGGCTCCAACCCAAAAAATAATCATGCTATTTAATCTATATAAGGTGCACCCACAGGAGGAGGTACAGTTGACACCAGAAATGTACATACTATATATAAAAAGACACATATGGATGCTGTTCTCACTATCTGACATGAAATCAGAATAAACTTTACCTGTTTTAGATCAATTAGGATTACCAAAATTATTTATATTTGCCAAATGCCAGAATAATGAGAGAGAGGGAATTTTAAGGCATTTTTATTACTTTCTGCAAAGTCAAAGGTTTACATACATTAGGATTACTATGCCTTTAAACAATGTGGTACAGCCCATATGATAATGTCATGTCTTTGGAAGCTTCTCATAGGTTTATTGACAACATCTGAGTTAATTAGAGACACACCTGTGGATGTATTTTTAAGTCACCCACCAGAAACCCACTGCTTCTGTGTGTAACATCATGGGAAAGGCTTAAGAAATCAGCCAAGATATCAGGAAGAAAATTGTGGACTTGCACAAGTCCTGATCATCTTTGGGTGCAATTTCCAGATACCTGAAGGTGCCTCGTTCATCTGTACAAACAATTATATGCACATACAAACAAAATGGGAATGTTCAGCCATCATACATCTCAGAAAGGAGACGGGTTCTGTGTCTCCGAAATGAACAAGCTTTGGTCCGACATGTGCATATCAACCCAAGAACAAAAGCAAAAGATCTTGTGAAGATGCTGGTGAAAGCTGGTAAGATTGTGTCATTATCCACAGTGAAATGAGTACTGTATCAACATGGAAAATATAAAAGGCAGATTAATATTTAAAAATGCACACAGGAACAAAGACCTACATTTTTGGAGACATATCTTGTGGTCTGACAAAACTAAAATTGAACTGTTTGGCCATAATAACCATCGTTACGTTTGGAGGAAAAAGGGAGAAGCTTGGAAGCCTAAGAACACCATCCAAACTGTGAAGCAAAGGGGTGGCAGTATCATTTTGTGGGGTTGTTTTGCTGCATGAGGGACTGGTGCACTTCACAAAATAGATGGCATCATGAGGAAAGAAGATTATGTGGCAATACTGAAGTAACATCTCAAGACATCAGCCAGGAAGTTAAACTTGGGCGGAAATGGATCTTCCAAATCGACAATGACTGGAAATATACTGCCAAACTGTTTATAAAGTTGCTTAAGGATAACCAAGTCAATGTTTTGGAGTAGCCATCACAAAGCCCTGATCTCAATCCTACTGAAAATTTATGGGCAAAGCTGAAAAGGTAGGTGCGAACAAGGTGACTTACAAACATGGCTCAGTTACACCAGTTCTGTCAGGAGGAATAGGCCAAAATTACTACCAACTATTGTGAGAAGCTTGTGGAAGGATATCCAAAATGTTTGACCCGAGTCATACAGTTTAAGGGCAATACTACCAAATACTAATGAAATGTATGTAAACTTTGACTTGCAGAAAGTAATAAAAATGTCTTAAAAATTATCTCTAATTTTTCTGGCATTTGGCAAATATAAATAATTTTGGTTCCTAATTGACTTAAAATTGGTAAAGTTTAATCTGATTTAATGTCAGATAGGGAGAAAAACATGGATATGTGTCTTTTTATAGTGTATGTAAACTTCTCATTTCAACTGTAGATGGTGAATCCCTATAGTTTCTATTGCCTTATTAATGCATGAAACGTATCAAGAATTGACATGTCAATTCATTGACTGCATTCGTTCAATGCAATGCAAAAATGTATGTAAAATATGTATTGTCTAAACCACGAAACGTATTTCTCATTGAAATCAATGTAATCACACTTGAACATTGCTAGATATGTATTGGGGTCCGTTTTTCAGTACGTAAAATGTACCTAAAAACGTGTTTAACAAACGGAGTGTGAACATACCCTAATAAAAGCTAATTATGATTTTGGTAAATAAAGATTATTCTTTTATAAATACATTGTGGCAGATTAATCGATACGGTCTAACTCTTAGACTGTGAAACTAAGACCTGACAGTCTAACAATCTCCACATTTATTATAGTGTTGATAAATCATGCCTAGACTGTCTAGTCTAACGTTACACTTTCTATTAGTAGACTTTTTTTATGCCACAAATTGAGGTAAATGCTTTTCAAGATCCCTACATGAGATCATTTTAGTAAAAACTGTGACTCGTTCACATTTTTTTGAATGCACCAAAAATGCACGCAGCAGTATTAAATGACATGCCTTTTATAATGAACCCAGGTTTCACCTATGTTTTAAATGTACGTTAATCATAAAAACACATTAGAAATAAAGCATACTTTCGACTGCTTGAAATTTGAAAGCACTTTTTAAGTGTATGTGTTTTCTTTATGTGCTTTGAATGCAGTTGAGAAATGCAGCAAAAATGCAATAAAAACACAACTTGTGATCTCGGCCTGATTCTTTAAGCAGATAAAAATCTGTCTTGGTCATATGGACATGTAGGTGTATAAACACAATCCAATATCAGCAGCTCCAAAAAACTATCAAAAAGAACATAGGAATTCCTGGAAAAGCACCTCCGCCACTCCGAGCCCACCCGACAATCAGCAAAGCGACCTCAATACAGGTGGAAAACTACCCTATTGCTACCTCTCTTGGTGTCTATTCAGACCTCCACATTTCAGGGAGAGAAGACTCTAGCTACAAGTTACTCTGCATTGATTTAAAAACCTGTGCAGGTGAGTGGAGTGCAAAAAAAAAACAAAGAGGGGGCAGCCACTCCCCCATACAAACAGTCTACAAAACAATATTTGGTCTGCGCATTGAAAAAAACTATTTGGAAATAAATGAGCATAGGTGCACACTGGTAGTTACAGGTTCATCGACGTGCTCATCATATGACCAGGACAGATTTTTACCCATTGGAAGTAAAAAAACATCTACTGTGTGACAGCAAGCAGAGATTTTAAAACCGCAAGCATCGATACAGAAAATACATCTAAAAATTGTATAATCTTTCATTTGACACTTAAGAAATTAGGCTGGGCTCACACAATGTGCCTCATTTATGAAAACTGTCCAAGCATAAGACTGTCCTTGTTGCCCATAGCAACCAATCAGCGCTCAGCTTTCATTTCTTTTACTGCTCTGGAAAAACGAAGGCTGAGCCCTGATTGGTTGCTATGGGCAACAAAGACAGTCTTAGTCTTACACAGTTTTCATAAATGAGGCCCAAAACACCAGCAACCGAAAATGAAAACACAATGTTACCTGTGCTCCAAATTTGAGTTCATTATAAAAGCACCTAAAGCTGCATAATAAAACAAATTGAAAATATATACTCATCTCCAATGCTTAAGCTTCCAGAGGTGTCTCCCGGTTCCTGCAGTTTAAGGCCGTGATCACACGGCTTATTCCCGACGGATTTGTGAGCCGTAGTGAGCTCACAAATCCGCCGTGAATAAGGGCGGGACGGCGGCGAGAGCGGCGGGGGCGCGCCCGCCCAATAAAATGCATTGTTTACGGCGCGTCCGCGCCGTAAATAATGTGCATGTCACTTTCTCCCCCCGCGGCGGATTCGCCGAGCGGGGAGGAGCGACGGAATCCACGGTTCTCTATGAGAGCAGTGGATACCGTAAGGACAGGGACGGATTGGCGCCGTACTGCAGCGCAATTCCGGCGCGGAGTACGGTGCCAATCCGTGCCCAAATAAGCCGTGTGAACGAGGCCTAAGTGTGACTACCGCAGCCAATCAGTTGCTTCAGCAGTCATATGGTATTCCCCTGACATCACTGCTCATGTGCTATTTACTTTGTTCGTGACGATGGTACGTGACTGTGGCAGCCACTGATTGGCTGCAGTGGTTACCATGTTGACTGCAGAAGAGGGATTTAACAGAGACCAGGGGATCTGCGTCTTCTAAAACAAGTCTTAAACATGTACAATCATGTATGACATTAGGGATGGGACAAGGCATTTTGGTGTCCTAAGAAAAATGGCTATGACCTGACAATGGTGCCTGTGCTGTCCCAGCCAATTGGGACCCATTTATTATATATTGTACTCAATGTTATGTCTCATGTGTACTATGTTTGATGTGTTTTTTTCTTTTTTAATTTTTTTCAACTTATTATTATTGATTAATTTTTTTTTTGAAATTATTACACCGCATGTGTCCCAGTTCGCACAAAAATATACACAACGTGCATATGACATTTAAATACTTAGTAGGACATATATGAAGTCTGGCGTCTTCTCAGCCTGAAGACTAGCGCAGCCCCGTATGCTATATTTTTAAACGGATGCACTCCAGTGCCCGTGGCACTTTATAATGTGCCTGATTTCAGGGGGCATGCGGGAGGCGGGTCACACTACAACTGTACAAAGCTACACATTTATAGCTTCAGTACGGCAAATCCAGATGCATTACTGCTGGAAGAGGTAGACCATTTTAAAAATGGTTTACCTGAGTCTGAATTGTTGGTTTTGCACTAGAATTCGCCTGAATTATGTTCCACAGTAGACCAGGTTCATAGATTCAGGCGCATTCTACACTAATATTGTGCGCAAAAAAAATGGCGCCGGGGCGCCAAAACTCATACCTGTCGTCCATAGTAGGTGATGGCCGAAATGGGACTGACAGGATGTCAGCGTTTTTCGGTGTACTGTCGGGGACCGTTGTTTTTTTGAAATTTTTGAAATTTAGCTTGGGATATAGGTGAGCACTTAATAAAACATAGCAGATAATGACTAGAGATGGGCGAAGTTCTCAAAAAATCGATTCAGTGACTTCGCCAAATTTCCAGACAAAATTTGTTTCGGTCCGAATTACTTCGGGACGAATCGCATTAAAAAACAGCTATTTCCAGGCTGCACAGAGCCTGCCATGCTTAAATATGCAGAGGGAGCTTGGGTTTTTGGGGCTTTATAAAAATGTTGTGTTTTAGTATGACACGCACATGACTGCCGCCGCTCTTAGAATCGCTTCACTATAAAATTCCCTGGGCACTTAAGAGGGCAAAACTGACCAAAAAACTGAAGCGGGAATGTCGCCTGATAAAGTCAAGGCAGCGAAAGCTGGAGAAAAACAAGCTGAGGGCTCAGGTGGCAACATCAGTGACAGAGTGTGGAGGTGATGGCAGCAGCCACAGCAGCATGAGGTCAGAGAGTGGCACAATGACATTCTGGAGGTGGAAAAAACAGGAGTAGGTAACAGAGTGGCACAATGACACAGTGTGTAGGTTACGGCAGCAGCCACACACAGCATGAGGGGGCATAGAGTGGCACAATGACATTCTGAAGGTGGCAAAAACAGGAGTAGGCCACAGAGTTGGACAATGACACAGTGTTTAGGTCACTGCAGCAGCCAACCAGCAGCATGAGGTCAGACAGTGGCACCATGACAGAGTGTGGAGCTCACGGCAGCAGCCACAGCAGCAGCATAAGGTCAGGCAGTGGCACAATGACATTCTGGAGGGGGCAAAACAGTAGTAGGCCACCGAGGGGCACAATGACAGAGAGTGGAGCCGGGGGAACGCTGAGGGCAGACAGTGGACAATGACAAGAGTGGAGGGCACGGCAGCAGCACATAGGGCAGAGAGTGGCACAAGACACAGTTGTATGTCACGGCAGCAGCCCAAGACACATAGGGCAACGTGGGACAGACACAGTGTGGAGGGTTTTACGGAGCAGCACATAGGGCAGGAATTGCACAATACAAGTGTGAGGGCAGGCACAGCCCCCAAACGCAGTATGAGGTCAGGGGTGGCACAATGAAAATTTGGAGGTGGCAAAAATATAGGCCACAGAGTGGGACAATGACAGAGAGTGGGGTCACGGCGAACAGCAAGACCAGTGGGGGGGCACGGGAGAGCCCAGCACAGCAGAGGGGAGGCAAATTTTTCAAATGACTGTGGAGGGGCAAAACAGAGAGGCCACAAAGTGGCACAATACAGAGAGTGAGTCACGGCAGGCACAGAGGTCAGAGAGTGGCACAAAGAAATTTTGGAGGTGGAAAAAAAAAGGGGGGGCCCAGATGGCACTTGACTCGTGTGGGGGCACGGGAGCACCACAGATGCAGCATGAGGTAGCAGTGGCCAATGACAAATTTTTGGAGGTGGCAAAACGTAGTAGGCCACAGAGTGGCACAATGACGAGAGTGGAGGTGACGGCAGCAAAGATGAGGTCAGAAGTGGCCAATGACACAGTGTAAATCAGCACCACAACAGCAGCAGCAGCATAGGTCATAGAGTGGCACAAGACAATGTGGGGGGGGTGCAATCCCTCCCTGGTAAAGATGGTTTTGGGAGATGGGGGAAAAATGTCAACGATGGTGGCTCAGGCGGGGGCGGCATCACAATGTGGCTGAGGCAGGTGTTTGAACCCAGAAATTTCTCACATTTTTTGGTGGGGTCATGGCGATTAGTCTGACAACTAAGGGATTGGTGTTGGGGATCCCCCGGCCCTCCCCGCCCATCATTTTGACAAGGCAGTCTCCCATTTTCCCCTGGGCAAGCGGGTTCCCTTTGGGAACGCTGGCAACCGCCCCACTAACACCCACTCTATGCCACCTACTGGGCCGGCGACGGCTTCCCACTGCAAACTCGGCAATTTTTGGCCTCACATCCAGTTTGGCTGCCAGTTATCCAGCGGATCCTCTAACTCGGGTGGCAGAGTGCTGTCCAAGTAGGCCACCACCTGTTGGTTCAGGGTCTGTTCCAGGTCCTGCTGCTGCTGGCGACTGCCCTCCTCACTAGGCGGGTGAAGGAAGCTGCTCAATCAGTGACTCCAGACTTAGGTTGCTGTTGATGGAGCTGGTACTGCTCCTACCCCCCAACCTTCCCCCAGCACTGCGGAAGTAGTACGTGAGCGCTGAAGAACCCCCGGTCAGTCCTGTCAGAGGAGGGACGATGCCACACATAGGCAGCGGCCAACTAACTACGGAGGATTTCCCTATAGTATTTGAGTTTGTCCTCCCTCTCAGCAGCTGGGAAAAATGGCTCCCATTTTGGACCGGTAGCGAGGGTCCAATAGGGTGGAGAGCCAGAAGTCATCCCTCTAGCCGATGCTGACTATTTCGCTGTCACTAGCCAGGCAAATCAGCATGCTGCGGGCCATCTGCACAAGTGACTCCGAGGGGCTCCCCTCCTCCATCTCCACTGTATACTGCCACAGTGCTTGCGGGTCATCTGCCTCATCTTCCTCCTCTCCATCTACCTCCTCCAGCTGCTCCTGCTCCTCCTCTATTGTCACATGGGTAGAAAATCCACTCATTTCACCAGACAATGCTTCTGCTCCAATGTCCTCCTCCTCCTCCTCCAGTTCAGTCCCCACCGGACTCATGTGGCCGCAAGATATAGTAACCACGTCTCCAGTCCCCTGCCCAGACAGATTTTTCAGCATCTGTTCCAGGACATGAAGCAGTGGAATGACGTTATTCATCCCGTAGTCCTGGCGACTGACAAATAACGTCGCCTCCTCGAATGGCCTCAACAAACGGCAGGTGTCACGTATGAGCTGCCACTGGCTGACGTCAAAGTTACACAGGGGAGTACTCCTGTCCGCCTGGATCATCAAAAAATCGTTAATGGCCTTTATCTGTTCATACAGTCGGTCCAACATGTGCAGGCTGGAATTCCAACGGGTGGAAACATAACATATCAGAGTGTGTTGGGGGAGGCCGTTCTACCGCTCAAACTCGAGGAGGGTGTTCCTGGCTTTGTAGGAATGGATGAGGTGCATGCACAGTTTCCTGGCCATTTTCAGAATCTTCTGAAGATCGGTGGAAGACTTCAGGAACCTTTTCACAAACAAATTGAACACGTGCGCCATGCAGGGCGCATGGACCATCCCTCCTCGGTGCAGCGCGGACACCATGTTACTCCCGTTGTCCGTCATCATGGTTCTGATTTGCAGTTGGCGCGGAGAAAGCCACACATTGATTTCTTGCTGCATGACGCGGAGCAGTTCCTCCCCTGTGTGACTTTGTTCGCCGAGGCAAGCCAGGTGTAGAACTGCGTGACACCGCTGTGCCCTACCTATGTGGTATAATGGAGCAGTACTTTTGGAGGCTGAGATGGTGGTGGTGGTGGAGGAGGAGGAGGAGGCGGACACTGGCGCAGGAGCCGCAGTTTGACAACGTGGAGGAGAAAGCGGCGTCTCCTGTCCAAGTTGTTGGTGTGCCTGGACAGGAAGCACATTCACCCAGTGGGTCGTAAAGGACATGTACGGGCCCTGATCGTAGTTACAGCTCCAGACGTCCGCGCTGCCGTGCACCTTGGAACAAACTGATGAGCTCAAGGACTGGCCCACCTTCTGTTTTACATATTTATGAAGTGCTGGTACTGCCTTTTTGGAAAATAAATTATGGCTTGGAACTCTCCATCTCGGCTCGGCACAAGCCATTAGTTCTCTGAACGGGACAGAGTCCACCATTTGGACAGGGAGGGACTGCAGTACCAACACCTTGGAAAGGAGAACGCTCAGCTTCTGCACCTTAGGATGGTTAGGCGCGTACTGTTGTCTCTTTGCAATCGCCTCGCTGAACGACTGCTGGCGCCATGAGTAGCGAGGAGCAGGAGCATCTGGACCGGGAGATGATGGCAAAGAGAAACGGCTCACTTCTGCAGAGGTGGTGGAGCCTTGACTGGCTGCAATGGCATGCGTGCCACTGGGCGCTGCTGCTGCTGTTGCTGTGGCGGCAGGATGGACCATCACATCTGAGCCATGTTTCTCCCAGTCCACCGGATGGTGACGCTGCATGTGTTGACGCAGGGCCGTGGCACCAACGTTAGCTCCCTGGCCACGCTTCACTTTCTGCCCACAGATTCTACATATACCCATATGCGGCTCCTCCGGTGTCTTAGCAAAGAACTGCCACACCGCCGAGTATCTGATTTTACCGCCGCTGCCTCACTGAGCCCCTGTGCCGCTACTGTCTTGGACCTGCGAAGCGGGTTTTCTACCCCGTGGCCGCATGGCTCCCGACCTCACACTGCTGCTACCCTGCTGACTCACGGCCACACAACCCACTTGCTGGCTGCGCCGCTGCCTGATGTGCAAGCTGACACTCTCTTCTCCCGACGATAATGAAGCCCTTGCTTCATCCGGCTCCCAAGTGCGGTCGACTACATCATTATCAATTTGTGTTTCATCGTCACTGCTGTCCTCATCACCGGTCTTGGTATGCAGAGGCTGACCCCTCACAACATGACCTCCCATGCCACTCTCCACATCTATACTTTGCCGCCTACTGCAAGAAGCAGGGGATATTGGCCCATTTCTTCGCTGCCAAGTAGCTGCTGACTGCCCTCCTCAAATTGTTCATCCTCGCTATATAGTGGCGCTGAGCCCAGACAACATAGTAGATCTCTGGCTGAGGGAACCGGATGGGACAGAGGTGGGTTGAGGATAGGTGAGGGCCGCTGACCTGCTCCCGGGCCATGCCAACTAAGGGTTGTGTCTGACGTTCCCACCGACTCTTGGCTGGGGTTGTCAGATGTCATCTGGGAGGAAGTGGATGACCTAGTCAACCAATCAAGAACCCTTGGGTTGCTGGTCAGCACACGGCTGCTAGATGACACCGACAGTTGTGGCCTCACCGAGTGACCCCTGCTGCGACGCCCCATTGCTGTGCTGCGACCTGGGCCTGCTCCAGGAATGTTTGTGCCACTGCCACTCGTAGGTGCAGAGCCTGCCACCTCTCTGTCTGACATACTGTTTGTTCTAAAATGTACAGACACTGTTTGATGAAGATATCTGCATATGATAAATACACACCCTGTATTTGACTCCAAATGAACCCAGTAACAAGCTTGGGTAACCCTTGGATATAAATTGTGCTCCACAAATGGCCAGGAAAAATTTACTTGTATGTGCCGTTTAAAAACACTGTGTATTTTACTGAATATAAAAGCACAAACAGGCTTAATTAACCTTCGGATATGAATTATGCTACAGGCAAAATTTCTTCTTTGGCATTTAAAAAAAATCTTTCTTTTACTGACCACAACAGCAGAAAAACGCTTAAAGGGGTTGTCTCGCTACAATGATTGGGTTTTAATTAAAAGATCTTTAAAAAACAAGCAGCTTTGCAATATATGTTCATTACAAATGTCCTACTGATTTTGAGCTAGCCCTGTTAGTATTACTACATCAGCTTCTCAAGTTTCTATAGTAGCTGACCTGTTGATCCTTATCTTACTGGCTGTCAGGTCTGAATGACTCATCACCTTTGAAGACAGGTGGGAGCAGAGAGCCCCTCCAGCACAGAATGCTTCTGTAGTAGAGGGAGGGGGGAGGGGAGACTCTGGAGTCTGTGTCCCTGCTGCCTGGATTAACCCTGTGTGTGCCTGCTTCCTCCTGCTCTCTACACAGATAGGTGTGACAGCAGTGACCCTGTCTGTTACTATAATCATGATGTGTCTGTGGAACTGTCACTATACTAATAGAACAGATCAGGCATGTGACTACTTTATGCTCTCCTGTATTAGTGAGACATCCTGAGTATAGTAACACTTCCCTTGTTGTTGCTGGAGATGTGGAGACTTGTAAGCTAAGCAGGGATATAGGAACACATGCATCCTCTCTGCTCTGTTATTAGCATACCACTTCACATTCCTCTCTACACTCATAGATCAGCCCTCTCCTGTAACAGACCTAGGCAGGCACACACAGGGTGAACTCTGGCAGCAAACCCCCTCCCCCCCCCCTGTATAGAAGTTACCTAGCTGCCTGTGTGCTGATGGGAGGGGGGAAGAGGGAGCAGAAGAGACAGACCAAGATGCACGCCCCTCAGTTCAACTTACCAGGCTCACTGACAGGCTGAAAGCTGGTAATGAGACAACTCCTTTAATTAACCCCTGGATCTAAATTGAGCAAAAGAAATGAGCAACCAAAAATTACCAGCTTTGTAGCCTGTTAAAATGGCGTGTATTTTACGGTACAGAGCAACAGAAAAACTTGTAATTAACCTTCGGTTATGAATTATGCTACAGGCAAAATTTCTTCTTTGGAGGTGAAAAAGAACGTTTCTTTTAGTAACCACAACAGCAGAACAATGCTTAATTATCCCCTGGATGTAAATTGCGCAAAAGGAATGAGCAACCAAAAATTAAGTGGTATTTGGATTGTAAAAACGCTGTTTCTTTTAATGAATACAACAGGAACAGGCTTAGATAATCCTTGGATATTCAATGTGCTGAAGAACTGAGCAGATAGCATTAAAATGTATATGCAGCTGCATAGGACGCACACTGGACTTCAGTTCCAATACTCCACAAAATCAGAATTAGAACGTAAGAGAAGCAGTCTCTGAGTCAAGCTGTGACACCCCCCAAAAATCGCTGTATAAAAGTGAGTTCTTAGTATGAGATATCATAAGCAGCCGTTGCAGCACCTTCCCTACTCAGTACAGTGAGAACGGTATGAGCTCCCAGCGTCGCGCCCGGACATATATAGTGCGGTGACGTCACAGAATCCCGCCGGTCTCTGATTGGATTAATCTCTGCACATGTCAGGTAGGCTACGCCCTTCTTCCTCCCAGACGTCTTTGCCCCATGTAACGCCATGTGCTCGCAGCCATTTTATCAATTAAAAACACGCTTCGTTCCCGCGAATCACCCCAAACTTCGACTTCATTCAGAATTGAAGTTTTCCTGAAATTCTAAACGATTTCCACTTCGTTAGAATAAATTCGCCCATCTCTAATAATGACATATCCTTTGAAGCATGCAGTGAGATTTGTCACCATGATACTAGAAGTATGGTTTGTAACAAAGATAAGAATTTTACAAACACTGAGATTTTGAAACAACTTTATTGGTTGCACTTTATCTGTTACAACACGTTCTGAGAGCATATTCATATCTATATATTAAGACAATATTATAATATACAGATTCTCATGCGCATGTTGTTTACTTAACACAATGCAAGTATGCCATATACATTTTGTGAATGTTTTAATATACACATTATGTTTGTTTCTGCTCCCCGATCATGTGACCAGGGGAGGGATTTGCTTTGGTGTGCATATATTTTTAACTAGTGGTGAATGGCAATTGCAGACTAAGTGTATGTTCACACGGCTTATTTTGGGGTGCATTTCGCTGCGTATTGCGCTTAATGCGCGGCGAAATGTGCCTCGCAATTATGGTAATCCATATCTCTCATAGAAAACTACGGATTATGCATTGTCCCCCTGTGTGTACAATACGATCGTATTGTATGCGCGGGAGGATAAGTGACATATCAATTATTCGCGCCGATTAAGCGCCACAAGTAATGCATATCTATGGGGTGTACGTGTGAGCTCCTGAAATACACGGTGTATTGCGGTGCATACTGCACGCCGTGTGAAAATACATGTCTGCCTTAAGCTGCACACTTTTTATAGAACCATGTTTTAACAGTACATCATAAAGGAATGAAAATAACTTTTTAAATCATAGTTACATAGTTTGTAAGGCTGAAAAAAGACAGAAGTCCATTCAGTTCAGCCTGTTGTGCTAAAGTGATGATCCAGAGGAAGGCAAAAACCCCCATGAGATAGAAGCCAATTGTCCTCATTTTAGGGAAAAAATCCCTTCCCGACTCCAATCTGGCAATCGGAAAAATCCCTGGATCTACAACCCTTCTCCAGAATCCTAGTCATTATAACCTGTTATATTATTACGCTCTAGAAATGCATCCAAACCCTTTTTGAACTCTGTTAATGAATTAACCTTGACAAGTTCCTCTGGCAGAGAGTTCTACATTCTCACTGCTCCAACAGTAAAGAATCCCTTCCTATGTGTAACGGGTTGCGCCGCGGTCCGTGGTTCGGACCGCGGTCGCACCCGCGTTCCCCGCGGACCGCACTGCCGGTCGTGGCGCCACCCGTCCCATCCACTCACCTGGCCTCGCTCCCGTCCGGTCCTCGTCCCCTGCCGGCCGGAATGCGTGTGCGCGCCCCCTAGCGCGTGCGCGCGCGTTCACGTACATTTAAAGGGACAGTGCGCCGGTAATTGGGTAATTGCCGGGCGCTTCCCTATAATAAGTTTTGCATCCCACGTCACTTCCCTGCTGGATCTATGTTGCCTCGTGCCTTAGCTAAAGCGTTCCCTAAAGTGTGTTCTCGCCCTACCCATTTACCTAGACCTCATGCTACTTTTCTTCCCGACTCCGAACCTCTGACGCCTGCCCTGAACTTCCACTTCCTGGCCTGTCCATCGACCACGAACCATTGCCGCCTGCCCTAACCATTCTGTCTGTCAGCCCAACGACTACGAATACCCGGACTAACGCTTCTGTACCACGCTGCACCTCGCCGCCACCCAAGCAAGTCACTCAGGGTGGGACGACCTGTAGCCCCCTCACTGCCGCGCAATTCCATCCCGCTTTGGCGGTCGCTCTGGTGAAAACCGGTGCTACTTATATTCCGTTCTCTTCCCTGGCGTGGCTTAACTATCATCGCGCTTGCGTTGGTCCCGGCGGATCCACCTACCCAGCGCTACAGTTAGATCCAGCCATGGATACCACCAAAGGTGCCCCATGCCAAGCATCGCGGATCCTTAAACGATCTTTGGGTTGCCCATTCAGATCCCGGCAGCAAATCGCACAACAGGCACAGCCATTTTGGGCAGCTCTTCTCCGCCCAAATGGATTCGACAGCTCCTCGCATCCCAGCAACAGTCTCCACCTGCGGGCCCTCCCCCGTCGGTGACCTCCTCCTACTCAGGCCTTTCCATTGGCTACCGTGGGACCCAGCTTTGGCTCCCCTTACCCATCACTTGCCGGTGATCCCATAACGCAAGCTCTGCCGTGGTTTCCTTACCCATGCTCTTATGCACATCATAACTGATTGCGGATCAGTTTCCAACGAGGAGAGGTCTAAGGTGGCCTTTCCGTGTTGAGCCATACTAATCTTGGAAGGCCCTGGCTTGGTCAACTCCGTCTCAAGGGACAGTAACGACCCTGTACTGTGGATCTACAGATCCTTCCTCCATGAATATACGCACGCCGTCTTCGAGTGGAGTCCTGCACGTGGTCTTCCTCTGCTGAGACCTGCGCCCTCTGAACCTTCGTCAAGGCGAGCTCCTCCGTGGTGACTGATGGTGCGGTACAGTTCCGTACTCTGGGCTTCGGAGCTCATGTGGAAATGACCAGCCCTCTGTGCCACTTTTCAAAAAGGGCCTGTCCACTTTGAGCAGCAAGAGACCTCCCGTCCTCCCCTGATTGAACTAATACACTATTCATCTAGCAACCCTATTGAAGTAAGGTTCGCAAGAGAGGGCAGGAGGATCAACGTCAGGAAAGAGTCACACTGCACGCCCTCGTTCGGCGGGTTTCATCTTGCCCCCGTGTTTTTCCAGCATCCTCCCTTATCTGTCTCCTGACAAGCCTCTGAGGTGGAACCCATGCAAAGATGACTGGGCCGCAGGTATCGGAGCAGGAGCTGACCGACGCCGAACCAGAAGCTTGTCTCTACTGCTCCAGCCCCGGACCAATTTCGCAGAAGCTTTCCGCTACTTCCCCTCGTCCGGGAAACGCTCACACCTCAGGAGCCGTAGGAGAGCGGTCCCTAGGTGCAGTTTCCTCCTCTCCACGTTTGAATGATGCCATTGGGAGGTGACAATAGCTGAATGCTGTTTCTTCTTCGTCCGGAGTATCTGCCATCCTGATTCGGGGGTCTGCAGGTAACTTCATCTTAGACCTCATTGTTAACCCGTTATCCGCATACCTGTATCCTGGCTTGAGAAGCCGCTGCTTATAATTCTCGGTTCAGTGGGAGCTTCCTCCGTGACCCCCATCCAGTAAAGCATAATCCCGTGCCGGTGAACACACCCGTGTGGAGTCCTCGTCTGCATAAGGAGAAGATACACGTTCCACTCTCTGTCCCGTGCTTCCCTCGTCGATCCTCTTGGGGCTTCCCAGGCTGCAATATCACCCCTCTACGTCGATTGGAAGACGCTAAGTCCTGCGGTGGGGACCGAATGCCAGAACTGTTGCTTGGAGGTGCCACGCCCGATGCCTACCACTTCTCAGCCTCCACTCGTCAACAAGCCGTTGCCGAGGCCTGCCGGCCGAGACCAGGGAACTTTGGGGATGTATTCTCCGAGAAATAGGCTGAATCGCTGCACCCCACATCGGCTTCAACACTGTCCTATTGACCTCCTGCGCAGGAACCATTCTCCACCCTGGGTGAGGGTCAACCCCGCAGTCCGTGCCAGAGACCCTCATTGCCATGTACAGCCTACATTCGCGAGAATCATCAGAAAGTATTCAATCGTAAGTCCTCCTCCCCCAGCCGGAGGACGGGTATTTCTTCGTGCAGAATAAAGATGATCCCTCCCTCCGGTATAGTCTACAGGGTCTAAATAAGATCACCGTAAAAAACCGTCTACCCCTCTCACCACTGATCTCAGAGCTTTTTGACCGCTCAAAGGGGCTAAAGTGTTTTCCCAAGTTGGAATCTCTAGGAGCCTATAACCTCATCCGAATTCGGAGGTATGAGTGGAAGACGGCTTTAATACACCGATATGTACATTTTGAGTACTCGTGGATGCCCTTTGGGCTCCTGTAACGCTCCCGCGGAGTTCCAAGAACTCGTCCAATGATGTCTTCCGGGATCTCTTGTATCACCTGTGTCCATAGTGTAACCCCTAGATGACATCCCTGATTTTCTCCTCTGATCTTCGGACTCACCTGGCTCAAGTACGCCAGGATCTGCAAACGTCTGCGCAGCAACCCGATTGTACGCCAAGATGAGAAAATGCTTATTCCATCGGACAAGCCTACCTTTCCTCCTCGGCTACATATCTCCTCGGCGAAGGCCTAAAGAATGTAACCAGATCAATAAATCCCCGCGGTACTACGCAGTGGCCCCGTCCTGTCGGTCTTTCGTGGCAATACAACAGAGCGCTTCCTGGCTTCGCTAACTATTACCCGACAATTTTATTTAATTCCCCACTTTCCTCCACCTTTGGTAGGCTCCTACGTGGCCCTTACTTAGGAAGATAAACTGAACACCGAGAGGCTGGCCTCCGGCAGGCCAGAAGGCGTTTTGTGGATCTAAAGACGGGCCTTCTCCACAGCTCCTGTCTTGGTCCGGCTGATTCCGAAGGCCGTTCTCCTTGGAGGTGGTTGCCTCTTCCGGTGGGGGCAGGGGCGGTCCCTTCACGCAGAAGAAGCTCCAAAGGCCAAGGTTTCTCACATTAGAGGTTCATCACAAAGACCTTTTCGCCGGCTGAGAACTTAGGCGAAACTAGCTCATATTGGGGACCACGGTAACTCTTGGCCATCAAATTGGCCCTAGAGGAGTTGGCGACATCTCTGATAAGGGTCTCGTCGATGCCAATCAAACATCATTATGACCATAAAATTTGTTGTAATCTTCAGACGGCCCAACGTCCTAAAACGCTCCGCCAAGCCCGGTGGTCTCTTTTTTTCTCACGGTTTTTGACTTATCATATACATTTCCGGCCTGCTAGAAGAACGTCAAGCGGATGCCCTCTCCTTCAGTCGCCTCGTCGAAGTTCTGAAGAGCCCCGTGGGTCAACAACGAATCATTTCCTTCCCCCGAACGTGTTTGGTTTTCATCACATCGACGTGGCTACCCGCAGGTTCTCCAAACATCCTACGACGGGGCAAGAACGTACGTGCCGCCGCACTCAAGGAGGAGTCCTGGAGTTTGGGGCAAATAGCTCCTTGGTGGCTGGTCATCCCGGACTCTCGGAAGTCATGCATTGATCTCGCGGCACTACAGGAGCCCGACTCTACTAGCACAGTTATGTCAATAAACAACACCCTCAGCCTGTGTCACTTGAGCTCGGAACAATGGTCCCACACCAAGGTCCCACCGCTGGCCTCTTGCATCCCTGCCTGTTCCTGAAATCCCATGGACCGCACATAGCTATGGACTTTCGTCACGGGAATCTACCAGTCTCCTCTGGGAATTCGTTCATCTATGGGTGGTGACAACCGGTTCTCAAAGATGTCCCACTTGTGCCTCTCCCTGTCCTGCCGTCTTGCCCCACAATGGCTAGTCGTTTGCTTCCAGCATGTCTTCCCGGCTTCATGGACTGCTCACACATTGTCTCCCGACCCGCGGTGTTGTTCAGTTTTGATCCCGTTTTTGCGTCGTTGGTGCTCCCATCGTGCAATGTCAAGTTTGGAACTTTTCATTGTCCTATCCAACCCTCAGTCCCAATTGGCAGGTGTAGAGGGAGAACCAGATTCAGGATAATACCTGCGTCACTTTGTGTCCTGGACGTCAGGACAACTGGACCGACTGCTTCCCGTGGGCCGAATTTTGCATAAAACCATCGTGACTCGGATGCTGCCTGGCGTCTACCCGTCTTATGTAGTCTAGGCCGCCACCCCGCACTCCCCCCCCCACCTTCCCCTGCCTCCTAACTGCGATGTGCCCGCTGTCAACGACCAGGTTCGGGATATCAAGGCCATCTGCAGGAGACGCTACATTCTCTACTTCGGCCACCGCCCGTCAAGAATTCTCAATTCCTCAGGCGGACAAAAGGAAAGACGATGCCCCGACACGTTCTTCTTCCTAGGGGACCAAGTTTGCTCTCTTTCAAGATATGTGCGCCAGAAGGTCCCTAGTCTTAAATTGGGCCCTCTCTTTCCTCATACCCTTCAAGTTTCTTTCCGGGCAGTTGAACCCCTAGTGACATACAATCTCTGTTTGCCCCCATCTCTCCCGGATCCACAACGCAATTTCATGTGTCCCTCCTTAAGCCTCCTGGTGCGAACCGGTTCTCTCGGAAAGAATTTGTATTCCTTCCCCAGTAGCCAAATCCACTGACATCTTCGAGGTAAAGGACAATTTAGGGATATGAAAACGTTCATAGGGAGACGTGTCTTCTCCTCGTGGATTGGAGTGATGTCTTCTGGGACCAGAGGAGAGATCCTGGGTAGCTCGGAATCCAATATCCTGAATTCGGACCTTCACCTCCAGATTTTCTGCGTCCTAAAAAGGTGGGGAGGCCTAAGGTGGGGGGCGGGGGTACTGTAACGGGATCGCCGACTGTCCTTGGGTTCTGTGGACCGCGTTCGCACCCCGCGTTCCCGCGGCGGGTCCCCAGCAGGGACGGGGGGCCCCGTAGGACCGCGACTGTGCCGGTCGTCGCGCCACCCGTCCCAGCCACTCACCCTGGCCTCGCTCCAGTCCGTTTCCTTGATCCCCTATGCCGGCCGTAATGTGCGCTGCGCGGCCCCCTAGCTGCGTGCGCGCGCTTTCACGCGTTCACCGTACATTTAAAAGGACAGTGCGCCGGTAATTCTGTGGAAAGTTGCCGGCGCTGTCCCTATATAAGTTTTGCAATACCCACGTCACTTTCCCTCCTGGATCTATGTTGCCTCATGTGCCTTAGCTAAAGCGTTCCCTAAGTGTGTTCTCCGCCCTAAAAACCCGTGTAACCAGAACCTCTTCTAACGTTTTTCCCGGACTTCCGAACCTCTGCCCGCCGCCCTGACGCTACCTGCCTGTACCACGACCACGAACCATTGCCAGCCGTGTCCCTACCTTCCTGCCTGCCCACGACTACGATTCCCGACTAACGCTTTGCTTCTGTACCTCGCTGCAACCTCGGCCGCCACCGCAAGCAAGTCACGTCTTGGTGGGACGACCTGGTATAGCCTCAACGCCGCAGCATGTCCATCCCGCTTTGCGGGCGGGCTACTGTTGAAAACCGGGGGCCTACTAGATTTCCGTTCCCTGGCGTGGCTTAACAATCATCGCTTTGCGGTGGTCCCTGCGGATCACTACCCCAGTCCGCTACACTATGCTTATGTAGAAACTTTCATTCCTCAAGATGTAGAGGATGCCCCCTTGATCTTGATACAGTCCTGGGTACAAATAAATCGTTAGCAAGATCTCTATATTGACCGTTTAAAATGTATTTAAACCATATTTATTATGTCTCCCCCTTTTCTCTACACTAAAAACTTCCTAATCTTTCTAATCTTTATTGGTATTGCAGTCCACCCAGTCCTTTTAAGTATTTTTTGTTGCCCGCCTTTGTACCTGATCAAGCTCTACAATGTCTTTCCTTGTGCACTTCATTGCCTAAGACTGTACACAATAATTCCATGTGTGGTCTAGCCAGTGACTTATATAATGGGCAGAATAATGTTCTCATCATGTGCATCTATTCCCCATTTAATACACCCCATAATCAATTAGCCATGGCAGCCTGCTTACCTGACACATGGCGCCACATTTAAGTTTTACTGTCCATCAGGAGTCCCAAGTCCTTCTCCGTGTCACTGTTACCCCAGGGATTTTTCCATTTAACATGTAAATCATCGTAATGTTTAATTCCTCCCCATGGTGTCATAACCTTGCACATTTTTTTGTGTTAAACCTCATCAGCCATTTCCCTGCCCAGACCTCGAACTTATCCAAATCCCTTTGTAATAACACATTATCCTCTATCGTGTTGATTATTTTACAATGCTTAGTATGATCTGCAAACATTGCAAAGAAACATCCAGCCGCGGCCATAGCAAAACGTGTAAACTTTATTGAACACACTTCTGTGTAGAGGGTATAAAAAAGTTAAAACAACCAACGCGTTTCGGGCTACAACAAACTCTGCCCTTATTCACAGGTCGTTCACTTTTACATACAAAGCAAATCTCTCTAGAGTAGAGTGCTAGTAAGCTGGGCAGTGCCGCGATGAAGTGAGCTCATCGCGACGCTGCCATCTCCTCGGAGGAGGAGCGTCCCGGTGCTGGCGACGTAATGACATCAACACGCCTCCAGTGTCCGCCTGAAGAGGAGTGCACGGCCGAGAAGCAGGTAAGGTGAGTATTAATGTTGTTATTTTTACCTGCCTGAGTGCTCTATATACCTGCCTGAGTACCCCTATATCAATATACCGGCCTATGTGCCCCTATATACCTGAGTGACACTATATACCCCGAGAGAGGCCCCTATATCAATAAACCACTTGCTTGGTGCCACCTATATACCTGTCTGAGGGCCTCCTTAATCCTGCCCTGAGTGCCACTATATAAACCTGCCTGAAAGAGTGCTCCTATAATCATAATTACCTGCCTGTAATTGCTCATAATACCTGCCTGAGGCCCCCTATACACCAGCCTGAGTGCCGCCTATATATTAAATCTGCCTGATGCCCCTAGTACCTTGCCGTTTAGTGCCCCTATATCTATATACCCGTGCTTGATGCCCCTATAAACCTGCCTGTAGTGGCCCCTATAAATGCCTTCCTGATTTCCCCCTAATATAATACCTGCCTGAGAGTGTTCCTATATCTATATACATGCCTGAGTGCCCCTATATACCTGCCTGAGTGCCCCTATATCTATATACCTGTCTGTGTGCCCCTATATACCTGAGTGCCCCTATATCAATATACCTGCCTTAGTTCCCCTATATCCATGTACCTGCCTGAGTGCCCCTATATCTATATACCTACCTGTGGTTCCGCCTAATACCTAGCCTGAGGGCCCCATATATACCTGCCTGATGTTCCTCTATATCTATATACCGCCACTATGCCTTAGTGTCCAATTATATACCTTCCTAGAGTGCTCCTATAATCTAAATACCAGCCTTGAGGTGACCCTATATACCTGCCAGAGTGCCCCTATAACTATATACCCTTACAGTGTGCCCCCTATATACCCTGATGGCCCCTATATCAATATACCTGCCTTAGTTCCCCTATATCCATGTACCTGCCTGAGTGCCCCTATATCTATATACCTGCCTGTGTGCCCCTATATACCTCCCTGAGGACCCCTATATACCTGCCTAGTGCCTTTTTATCTTTTTACCGCCTGGTGCATATATACCTGCCTGAGGTGCTCCTTTATCTATTTTACCTGCCGAGGCCCGTCCGCGGGTGATATTCAATGTACCGCCGGAGGGGGATTTTTTATATATCCCGTTGTCAGGTGTACAATATATAATACCTGCCTGAGAGTGCTCCTATATTTTTACCCGCCCCGATTGCCCCTATAGCCATGTAACTGCCGATGCCCCTATATACCCGCCCGTGTGCTCTAAATACCTGCCCGAGGGCCCCCATGTTTTCCTGAGTGCCTCTAATCTATATAACCCGCCTGGTTGCCCTATATACCCCTGGAGTGTCCTATTCTATATACCTGTGAGTACCCTGTTAACCCGCCTTAGGGGGACCTATAAAACAATGTACCTGCCGGAGTGCCCTAATTTATTTAAAATTTTCTTTTCTGGGGTACAAAATTTTTTTACCTGCCTGAGAGTGCTCTATATCTTATTTCCTGCCTGAGTTCCCCTATATCCATGTAAAATGCCTGGTGCCCCCAATTACCTGCCTGTGGGCCCCCCTATAAACCTGCCTGAGGGGGCCCCCATTTACCTTCTAGGCCTCTAATTATATTTAAAATTAAGGCCACTAATTTTCCTGCTGAGAGTGTCCCATATTATTACCTGCCGATCCCCCATATTTGCCCGAGAGTCCCCTTTCCAATTTTACCGCCTGGTGATCCTGTTTACTGCGAGGTGACCTTTATCAAGTACTGCCCAAAATGACCCATATTTATTTTTCTGCTTGTCTAGGGGTCAATATATATTTTTTTTTACCTATTATGAAAGGGGCATTCTATTTACCTGCCTATGATAGGCCTTATACACCTCCTAATTGAGGGGAAAAAATACCTGTCTAATGCAGGGACCTATATGCTTCCTATTGAGGGGGCATTATTCCTTTCTAATGCGGGGCTTTTTAAAAACCTATAAGTAAGGATTGTGGAAATGTGAGGAGTCTAAGATATTTGTGTCCAAATCTACAGGGACGAGTATTGGCCGGGAGAAATCAGCATGAAGGTGTGGACCGAATGGAGAAGAAAAGGGAATGTAAACGACTCCGATAAGAAAAGGCATCTTCTGTGAGTCACTAAATGTAACTGCAGTGTAATCACTTATATTTCTGCAGAGCATCTACATACAACTAGTATCTACCACTATCTGGTCACTGTATGGCGGTAAAACACATCTTCATAGCCTGTGTACAACTGATGTCACATGTGGGGGTCGCGTTCGGCCATGGTCTGGCAGTTTTCACTGATTTTCATTGTACAGTGACTGCTGAGGTGATGGACGGGATCTATGTGGAATATGCAGAAAATTAATGACAGAAACAGAAGGCTTTTCTATGTAACAATCCATGCTGCAGTTCATAATGTGGCGTGAAAAATTCCGTGTGAACCCAGCCCTACTGAGCAAAAAGTAACACAGAGGGCCCAAGCTCCGGATGTTTTAGGTCCCTAGTAACGCCCATGGGCACAGGTGTGACTGGTAAGAAGTTACTCGGGAGAGAGTAACTGGCGCAGGGGACAGAGTGGTGAAGAGGGGAGAGAGTAGCGGGTGCAGGGGGGAGATAGGAACGGATGTAGAAGCGAGGGGGCCTGACGTAGAGGCGAGAGGGCCTGGCGCAGGGGTGAGAGGAATTAGTGTGGGGGGGTGCAATTTTATTGGGAGCGAGGGGGGCGCCATTGGCTGTACTTGCCTAGGGCACCAAAATACCTTGTCCCGGCCCTGCCCACTTGCATACATTTCCCCCCAGTCCAAGCATTCTCATTTTACTTACCAACCTTTTATGTGGCACAGTATCAAATGCTTTAGAAAAATCTAAATATATGACATCCAATGTCTCACCCCGATCCAGTCTAGCACTAACTTCCTCATAGAAGCTGATGAGATAAGTTTGACAGGACCGATCCTTCATAAACCCATGCTGGAACGGCGTTATACATTTATTTTCAGTGAGATACTCCAGGATACCATCTCTTAGAAAACCCTCAAACATTTCACCTACAATAGAGGTTAAACTTACTGGCCTATAGTTCCCAGGATCACTTTTTGACCCCTTTTTGAATATTGGCACCACATTTGCTATGTGCTAATCCTTTGGGAAAATTTACCCCTTTTAACAGCCCAAAAAAATTTTTAAAGAATGGGGGCTGTCTATGACATTATTTAACCCTTGGGACAGGGGGTTTATACCATCATGGCCTGATGATTTGTCTATTTTAATTCTCTTAAGGCGGAGCTACCCTTCTTCCTGGGTTAGACAAGAAACGTTTAAGTTGGAGTTTACCTCATCCCTTTGCTCATCAACAGGAAGGGGCTCTCCTCGGTAAAACGTGGAAAAAAAATTTTAAAGGTTTGCTTTTTTCTCATCGCCCCTCCAAATTCTCCCCCCTGTTACTTTTTAAAGGGCCAAAAATTTTTTTGTTTTAATGTTTTTTCTATTTTTAAAAGTAAAAAAAAATTTTTTGGGGTTTGTTTTTTCTATAGCAAATATGTCTTTTTTGTTTTCTAGTTTTGCTCCTTTTCATTATTTTACATATTTTTTTTTTCCTTATAGCTTTTTAGTGCCTCTTATACCCTCTGTTTTTTTAGATGAAACGCTTATTTTGTTATTTATTGCTTCTTTACATTTTGATCCACTTGGGGTTTTTTTTTTTCTAATTATTTTTTTACCATAAGGAATGTACCCTTTTACATGGGCGCCTAAGATGTTTTTTAAAAATATCCCTTTCTTTTTGTTTGCTTTTTTTTTTTTTTTTTTTTTTTTTTTTTTTTTTTTTTTTTTTTTTAAAAACATTTGTCCCTTTATACGGTTTGGGGGCCCCCCTAAGCGAAAAAAAGTTAGCCTTCCTAAAATTCAGTATTTTTGTGGCTCTTCGACAAAAAACTCTATTGAATGATAAAAGGAAATTTATTATATTATGGTCACTATTTCCTAGGTTTCCCCCAACCTGAACGTTTGTTACTCTGTCAGGTCTGAGTGAATATTAAGTCTAGAAGGGCTTTTCCTCTAGTCAGTTCCTGCACCATTTAGGAAAGGCAATTATTAGAGATTGACGAATCGATTCTAACAAAGTGGGATTCGTTTAGAACTTCAGAGAAAATTCGATTCTGCACGAAGGCGAAGTTCATGGTGATTCGCAGGAACGAATGGTCTTTTTTTCTAAAATGGTCTTGAGCACATGGCGTGATATAGGGCAGAGAACTATGGGAGGAAGAAAGGAACGTCCTCAATGTCATGTGGAGACATGAAGCCAATCAGCATCCAGCGGGCTTCTGTGACATCACAGCCCTATAAATACGGACGCCATCTTAAATTCTGACACTTGTCAGTGTGTCTCCTGTCCACAAGCATCTGGCTGCTGCAGCACTATGTTGCACTCTGTTCAAAACAAATCCATTTCTTGAGCTACTGGGGTGAAAGACCTTCACAAGTGTGTCAAATACACACCTGTTCCTGAACCAGTGTTTTTTATTTTGTTTGTTTTAGTTTGTGGGTATTCTCCTTAAAATCCAGGGTGGGTGTATTTCTGCCCCATACATGCCTGAATTCCATCTGGTTCACTCTGTAGGCTATTTTATTTTATTTTATACCAATGGTCAATTTCTCCTCTTGTTTGTGGGGGAATTTGAGTCAAATACAGGGTGTGTATTTCTGCCCCATACACTCCTGAATTCCATCTGGTTCATTCTGTAGGCTATTTGATTTTATACCAAGGGTCAATTTCTCCTCTTGTTTGTGGGGTAAATTGAGTATAATACAGGGAGTGTATTTTCTTTTTTTGTCATGTTTCTAATCCACATCTTCTTGATAATGCATCAATATATCATAATATTATTTGTATATTTTTTATCGTTTATCATATCCCTACAATGATATTACTTATTTTATAATAGGGGGTCTCTATCATTATGATTCGGGGTGGGTATTATTATGTTTGATATATATGTTTTGATGTTTGTACACTTTGAGGTAGTAGTTTCATTATGTAGTTTGTGTAATATATTTATTCTGTTGTCAATTTATCTGTTACTTTGATATTTTTGTTCAGGCTATCATTTTCACACGTGTTTTCCTATATTTTACTTATGTTATCTAATGTTGTTCGCTGTTTTCCCTGTTGTGCACCGTTGGTGTGTGTGCGCAGGTGTGGTGCTTTTTTTGCTGGGCACCCTGAGCGGTGTTCTGTTGGTGGACACTGGCATATGTGTGGTTTCTATTTTTGAACGCTGAGTGCCATGTATTTTACTGGCACCAGCGCAGGCGCAGGGCCTCTTGCTGGGTGCTCGGAGCGGTGCTTTGTTTAACGGCGCAGTACAGTGTTTTGAACGGCAAGTGCCATTCACCTTATGGGCACTGGCCTGTCCGCGCATGCAAATTGCAATTTTGCGGACGCCGGACAGGGTTGGTGAGTAGTATGCTCGTTTGTTTTAGTATCCAATCAGTTTATAATTTACCCTTTAAATTTAGGCCTTTTTGTATTTGTTCTTTGTGCTGGTGACTGCCTATCTTATTTAGCCTCTGCATCCAGAGGAAAGGATCCATATTCTGGGTATCTTGGACCCTCCAGTTTATTGCAATTCTTTATGCTGGTAACTAACAAGGGACGTGAGTTATTTTTTGCTTTTGTGTCTCTTTGTGTTTTTTTTTATTGCTCCAAGTTCTGCATTGTGTGTGGTTTTTCATACTTATATGTTCCTTGATGAACCCCGCTATTGAGGGGAAACATGTCGGATCTTTTTCAAATTATTTGGTATTCTGATGTGAAAACTTACTATATAATATTTTTTCTGTTTTTTTATGGTTGTTGTTGTATTTAGCTTGTTAGGACTATTCAGGGGCAGTGTAGTTTAGGTTCCTGTTGGGGGTGCCCTTGTTGGGGCGAATACCCCAAATATTGGCTAGGCAGTTTAGGTGGTTTAGGGGTATTTGTAGGGTGTGTCTGTTGAGGGTATTCTTATTCTAGTCCATTATTATTATTTTTGGCTACCAATAAAAGTTATATTTTAGAGTGTCCTGAGTGTTATACATATTTAGTGGTTTTTCTGGTGTGTATTTCTGCCCCATACACACCTGAATTCCATCTCATTCATTCTGTAGGGTATTTTATACCAATGGTCAATTTATCCTCTCCTTTGGGGGGTAATTTGAGTCAAATACAGGGTGTGTATTTCTGCCCCGTACACACCTGAATTCCATCTGGTTCATTTTGTAGGCGATTTGATTTTATAAAAAGGGTCAATTTCTCCTCTTGTTTGTGGGGGAATTTGAGTCAAATACAGGGTGTGTATTTCTGCCCAATACACGCCTGAATTCCATCTGGTTCATTTTGTAGACTATTTGATTTTATACCAAGGGTCAATTTCTCCTCTTGTTTGTGGGGGAATTTGAGTCAAATACAGGGTGTGTATTTATGCTCCATACACGCCTAAATTCCATCTCATTCATTCTGTAGTGTATTTTATACCAAGGGTCAATTTATCCTCTTGTTTGTGGGGGAATTTAAGTCAAATACAGGGTGTGTATTTCTGCCCCATACACGCCCATTTTTCCCCC